>WOGL01001071.1:1929-12309 GCA_015342145.1 Leptinotarsa rubiginosa
AGTGTCGACTTCTGAGGGTTGTCGTTTGTAGGGGTACGACAGCTGGTTAACGGAAAAGCAGATTTTTTCAATTAGTATATTGCTATTAACATAATGGAAAAAAGAATTAAATCACCACCATTTAGCTATATTTGAGCATTAAGACATTGGCAGTGGTTTGCTCATTATTCAAATTTACTGTTAATTCATCTGGTATGAGATATTTCGTTCAATTATTTAGGATTTTCAAACGATCTCTGAAGACTGTATCGAGGAGTGATACATACATACTAGAAAATGAATATTTCGAACTAGAAAAATAAGTATTTCGAAATAAAATCTCAAAATATTCATCTCTTCGAACCACCTACACCGTAGGTTCTGGCAGTGATTGGAAAGGCATAGTAGCAATAAAAATACACATAAGTCAGTATACATTCATCAAATATCAATATACCTAAACTTGTCTGCAAACTATATCAAGGAGAGATACATAAGCATATAAGAAAATATTTAAAAATAAAATCTCGAAATATTCATCTCTCCTAACTACCTATACCGTAGGTTTTGGTAAATGCCTGCCGAAAAACTACTTTCCCGGCTAGTACCACGCTTGATATTGAATTATATCCAACAGAGATTTTTGAAAGATACCTCACAGAGGTTAGTTTCCCAGATGTTTCTCGTTCGTCCAGCAGCAGGACACGTTGAAATTATTAGAGTAGATCACCTACAAACCAGTTTCGAGGTATTACCTCTCATCAGTGCAGGAAAGACCCAATCCAGACAGCAAAGTGCCTGGGACTTGATTAATTTCAACACCATCTCGTGAACATAGCCCCAAGCGGTGGGAAGAAACACCATGTTTTAATACTCTAATGGAGATCAAACCGTGTCTGAAGATTGTATCGAGGAGATTTCATATGTACTAGAAAATAAATATTTTGAAAAAACTCGAAATATTCATCTCTCTGAACTACTTACACCGTAGGTTATCATAAATGTCAGCCGGAAAACAACCATTTCCCCAGCTAATATCACACTGGATATCGAATTATATTTGACAGACCGATCTGTAGGTCATTTACTCGAATAATCTTGGCATGGTCCTGCTGCTGGATGAACGAGAAACATCTTCGAGACTAACCTCAGTGAGGTAGCTTGCATAAATGTCTTTCGGATATAATTAAATATCCAGCGTGGTATTAGCCGGGGACGCAGTTGTTTTCCGGTACGCATTTACCAGAACCTACAGTGTAAGTAGTTTGGAGAAATGAATATTTCGAGATTTAATTTCAAAATATTAATTTCTTAGGTTTTTGTTTGATAAAAATAATCATGAACTAAAATATCATTTTATTCAATAAATCAGTTTTCAACTAATACTTATAACATCTAGTAATAATCTTATTTACAAATTTTCCTAACTACAAATGGCTACCAACCAAAAATAGCAAGAGAATAAATATAGTATGAACATATTTTCCCTCGATATAGAAAGAACTGAATTGCCAAGACGATGAAGATTGAATGACTTGATTCTAGCAAATAAAAACCATGATAAAAAAAAACAATATTAAGAATGTTCCAAGAAAATAACTTAATTTTATATATATATTTGAAAGTGTTGAAAGAGTTCACACAACACTCTTTTAAATGTGTCTGAGCACTGAAGTCAAAGCATTAAAAATATCTTGATATTTCAGTCATGTTCCTTTCAATACCGACAAGGCAACAATTATGTAAAAATAAGTTGATTTTTTCACAAATTTAGGATTTTTAGGTGTCTTTGGCTGTGCAAAAGTAGTTGGATATTCTGATATGTAAAAATACATATACATCACATAGACTATTTACAGTTTTTTTGTTAGACCATTGTTTTCTGCATTTTTCGTGATCATCGTAACATCTCGCGAGAATTTAGAGCAACTCCAATAAAAATTGCACTCAAAATGGCACTTAATAAAGTTTTGTAGATGTTACGAAATACACTTCGATCTAAATCTACAAGGCACTCCACAGGTCTTGGACAGAATGCAATACCTTCAAAAATACTCAAAAACCATTTTCAGAATTTAATGGAATACAAATGGAAAATAGAATAGCCATGGTATACTTTGATGAATGAAAAAACTAATAATTGGAAAATATTCGACAATTTATGGGTAGTACAGGTACTGAATCCGAGTTTGCAGGCAACCCTTACCAGTTTGGTCCAATAAAACAAATTGTTGGGAAAATTCAGACATCTTCAGAAACTTGTCCGTTTATTTCCTGGCAATGAACAAAATAATATTTAGTTTGAAGCAGGACTTCAATTCAGGAATGATATCTTTAGACGTAAGGAAATTCTATATATTTTCTAACTGAGATGACCAGTATATTTTCCATTTTTAAATATGAAAAATACTAATGAAATTTCCCCATTATAATTTTCAAACAGAGTTTAAAATCAATAATTATTTTTTTCAAGAAAATCATATAATTATAATATATGATTATTGAATTCAATAATTAATCATTCCTGATTTATAATAATAAATAAATAATAAAAACTTAAATCGATCTTTGATGTTTAACGATTCGATCAAAAATAATGGTCACTCACCGAATGACACAGTTTTTAATAAATAATAATGATCAAATTGCAATTAAAATGATTTTTACACTTAAATTCATGAGTCCATATATTAATAAGTCTGCACCTAGACATTTTTTTAATATAAAATCGCTTCAGTTGTGCATGAGGCATCAACTACGCAGGTTAGTCTTGAAAGAGCGTTTGCTGCAGTGAAGTACATCTTTAGTTACTCACGTTCCAAGTTGACACGTGAGCACTTAAGAAAATTCTGATTTTGAATCTAAAATCTTCCAGCTCCATGTAGTGACACATATTTTAGTTTTACATTTTTTAATTTCTTTATAGCTCAAATTCAATTTCAGAAATGAAGTTGTACAGTTTTTTATAGTTAATAACTAGTGCTGATGACTAAAAGTAGATCGTGGATCAAGGTATGATTTTTTCACTTCTCGAAAATAAAAATCTCTCTTGGTGAAAATCATCAAATGATTTTTTCAAATTCCAGATAAGAACTTTGAATTTGATTTTTATTTGTTTTTAATTCGAGAATTTTAACTCTGTTTTGAAAGACATTGAAAAATTGTCACAGGGGTGTGTTATTTCAAATAAATTTATTGGTCTGATCGGAATTTTTCCAGAGTAAAATATTTAGCATGAGGATGATCTCCACAGCAATTTGTTTGAATGGGTAAACGCTTGAAGGCAATAATTCAACACCACCCAATTATTAATTTTTCATTCATATCACGTCTATGAGAGCATAGTTCTAGAATATTTTTCAAATAAAGTAGGTACTATTACCAATTCAAATTTCTGAAAGATTCCGAAATGTGATTAATCAAATTATTAGTAGATATAAATAACAGATACTTTTGAAGGAATCAAATTCATAATAAATATCTAACTGTTATTTTACATTTTTCCATACACTTCCCTCAATTACATTGGCTTTCCAATAAAATTTACATCACTTTTCACAAGCCTTTTTTCCTTCGTATAAATACTAATATTAAATATACAATGATTTGCAAGGTAGAAAACAACTTTAGTAATAATATATTTGGTTTTGATTAATGAAGAAACAGAAGTATTATAATATTCAAAACCACACTTAGATCAATATTATAATATTTCCGGTTTAAAATCATTATATTTTTTTTAAAGCTTGGCATATGAAGATATTCATAATTTGTTTCAATAATAATAATAAATCGAGAAACAGATCAACAATAAACCCTTTTACCCATTTGATGAATTATAACAATGCCGGCAAATATTTGAAAAAATAATTTCTTTGGTCATTATAAATAAAATAAAAGTATAATTAGTTTGACGATTCGGTTGATAAAAATATCGGGAAAATTACAATTGTTGTATGACTGTTTTTCCAAATAAAAAAATTATACAAATACGTTTATACAGTGTCCGCCATAAAGTCTGCTCAATATTTTCATTCAGATTTCACAAAAAAAATCATTTTTCATAAAGTTGGTGCAATGTGTAGCCCAAAATGCAACAGTCGAATTGCATACTTTATTTATCAAATAGTAGAGTTTTTAAAATGTGACTTGTCTCTAATTTTATATATATATTTTTTATTGTTTTGTATTTTATAAGTGACTGACTGTACTATGAAGAGCATTATTTGCTAATAAAGAGTAATAATAAGTTGGTGACCAAACACAGCTACAATATTCTGTAATCGATCTAACCAAAGCGAAATACAATAACTTAATAGAATTATTGTTGGTCTTTGGTAGTCCTGCATACAAAGCCTAACATTTTCATTGCTTTGCTAGAGNAACAGTCGAATTACATACTTCATTTATGAAATAGTAGAGATCATATATAAAAAAAAATGAAATTTTTTAGTACCCTTTTTTATACAGAACAAACTGAACTTAGACATGCAAGTAGAACCATCTACACTTTTTTTTAATTTTCGAGCACCTATTAAAATTATAAGTATTCAAATAAAGTGAAATAAAAAAGTATATTCTGTGAATAACAGAGGCAGTACAACAAAAAAAAAAACTAGAAAAAACTCATTTCGGTGTAGATGGCTTTGGGTACAAATCTAAGAATAGTTTCTATTTACAAACAAAATTTCACAGTGAGAATTTTCAACATTAAAAAAAATTGGTGTACTTTAATTTTGTAAATGTAAAAAAATATGAAATTACACTACTGTATTTTGTTATGATAGACAATACGCCAGCTTCCATGAAGATTAAAGATAGAAATCATGACATATAAACAAGCCATTAATTCTTCTTTTAAAAAGAGGCATGCATATTCTATAGAAAAACAAAAACAAAAAAGATTTTTTGGCATCTGCCTCCTATTGATGATTCATCAACAATAAAGCCTTTGCCAAACAGAATGGAATTGGTTTCTGTGTGTAACACCCAATGAATATCATGAAAAAACAAAAAAAATTCCATTATAATTCAACTGGATTACTCGTTCATCTTCCCCTCTCAAGCAATAAGTTACATTTGAAATTGTTGAGAAAAACATATTAAACGTAAAATAACTTCCCAATATTCTTACCTCCAAATAAAATAATCAACACAAATTGATTCAATCAAGAGTAGATTCTGAATCCTCATTCTTGTTTGTATAAAACTGATATCAAGGGGCTACAAAATAAACATTTTCAGTTTCGATGACTACCTGAAGTTGATGAGTAGTACCACTCCTTTTCACTTTAAAGCAAACAGCACTTCTTTCCACAACAATAACCCATCAAAATGCATCGAATTTCAAAAATGTGAGTTACTGCATTTCTCAGATTTTGTTTCCCTCTCACCAATTCACCTTTATATTACTCGACCAGGATGGGTGTAAGGCCCATTCTCTAGCAGCTAGCTTATAAACTGGCTAGGCTTTTCAAGACCAGCACAAACGTCAAGTCCATCACCTTTGTGTAATAATTGCACGTATTTCATTCAGTTTTTTGCTGACAGTAAAGTTCTTTGAGAGACTTCAGCTCTTCAATCAAGGTTTGGTTTTGATTTTCTAGCACTGCCACTCGATTTTCCAAACACTTTATGTATTCCTTCTTCTTCCTCCTGCACTCTCTGGCTGCTTCACGATTTTTGAGAAGCCTCATTTCTCGCTTCCTTGCTTGATCCTCCCCTCCACCTCCAGATATATTACCGCTTTGGGCAACAACTGCGGATAATGAAAAACTCAACTCAAATTTGGTTATTGGAATGTTTTTTATGTGAAATTCAGATTCGGAAAAAATATATGGGATTGGTGAAAGTGAGATCAAATTCAATATGAAAAGTTTTATGAACAATGGTCTTCAAATAGTCAAGGGCTGATGGGTTGATGAAAACAATTGCTGTTCCGATAGTTGTAATTATGTGCATCAATAGTGAATATAGCTCAATTTTCTTATTTCTTCTGGATAATATTATAAATAAATTCATCCACTGCGATATTGATAGTTTCATTACTATTCGTGACGAACAACCTTAACCATGATAATAATTATCCAATATTCACACTAGATACGCTTTATTTAAAATAAATTTCCAAAAAAAAAATCCATAACTTCAATTGGTCGAGTATATCTTTATGACGTTTTAATTTGAATGTTCTACTATATTTCAAGCTTTAAACTATAAGCTTCCATTTTATTTGAAACAATTCAATATTCCCATTGTTTCTTGTTTTATAACATTCATTTTCACCTTTTTCATGACATCTAATATTTTCATGTTTCACTCACTATTACCATAAGGAATCATAGCAGTAAATATTTGTTTATTGTGATTAATAATAATTTCAACAAATGTAAAAGACACCTCTCAATATCATTTGTCAGTTTGAAAGATATTGTTCGGTGATCCGGTATATTAGGTTTGGCAAAATGCGTTGCTTCCTAGAAGTTCCGAAAATAGTGAAGGAATGAAAAATCAGTCAGATTCAGTAAACTAACTGCCAAGTTTATGTTTTTGTAGTGAAAGATTCAACTGAATTGATTTTACTTGTAAGTACTTGAGAAATTTCCAATTATGTATTAGGAAAGATTTAACCTCTTTCGTAAGCTAAAAATTTAAAACCCTTTTTCTATTCTCGTAACTTAGAAGTTTATAAAACATTTTTTTTAATATCAACCAACTTGTATTTTAGTAATGTTTTTAAAGTAGATATTCGATTTTTAGTACAGGCATAGACCCAGTCTACTGCTTTCCTGCGAAAAGGGCAAATTCTCGATATTTTGCTTCGCGTTGATGATACCGAAATAAGTTGTTTGAAAAAGTTGCTCAGAAATCGATTTTGACCATACATACCGAATTTCAACTCATGTATAGAGTTACTTATTTTAAAATTAATTACTTCCTCCCTTTGTTTGGAAGATTCCCACATTTTTTTGTATCAAGATGGAGTAGTAGAAAGCCAAAAATTTTCTATCAAAATTCAATTTTTTTATTTTTTTGTAATTTTCATATTCCAGTACGATTTTCAATCAATGGTTCTAAATTAGAAGCTACGAAAATAATAAATTCGTTATAATATAGGACTATAAAATGAAAAAGCATTGATTTTAACTATTTTATCATTTCTGTAGCTTCTTATTTGGAACCATCAATTGCACTTGAATATGAAAATTACAAAAATTTCAAATTTCGAATTTTCGATTGAATTTCAGTATGTAGGGTCAAAATAGATTTCTAAGCAACTTTCTCAAATAACTTATTTCGGTATCATCAAAGCAAAGCAAAATATCGAGAATTTGCCCTTTTTGCGGAACGCAGTAGGCTGAGTTTGCCTGTACTAAAAATCAAATATCTACTTTAAAAACATTACTAAAATACAGGAGAGAGAGAGTCTTCATCTCAAATGTGTCACACTGTATATCTCTGAAATATGTATGGAATTAGAATGAAGGTAACAAAAGTTCAGTCTGAAAGGTTGAATAGTCATTAAAATTGATAAAAATCAACATATATTTTCTAAATATTTACTCTATATGACATATTAGTAAGGCCCTGAAAGGTACACTTGGTTAATAACACTTGAGGATTTTCTAATGAGCTTTGACAATTCCTACTAACCAATGGTGTTGATAAGCAGCTTACAGTAAGAAACTTCAACTTTTCATTTGCCGAACTGATTCAACTGGTGACTTTGTCTGTTTAGCCAATCAAGTTGATGATGCCAACATGATTAGTGAAAACCACTCATTCAAGATATTTCGAAAACATTGACTTGAGGCATTCTTGAATATTTTCAAGTCACAATTGAAAAAAGACACATATTTTAAATTGTTGACTAATGTTAAAACGTTACATTTAAGCAAAACCTCAAGTAATGCAATGGATAGATACCAAAAGAGAGGGGGTTTACTTACAAATATTCTGGTAGTTCTAAAATTTTGATATGTTGTCTAGTGTTGTTATGAGTATTTAAAATGAAAAATGCACAATTATTTCCCCTTCGCGTCCAGCGCCACCTGGAGAAAAACGAAGAAAGGCACTTTTTTAGGACTTTCTCTTATATCTTCTTTTTACTTCACTTTAGTTACAAAAGAGTTTCAATTCAGGCTATAGGAAATAGAATTTTCTACAATTTATGTTCTTGAAGGTCTGATTGTTTCAGAGATAAGCATTTTAAAAAAATTAAATTGCTCTTTCTGGAAATTTATTAAACTACTAATTTCAGGATGCTCTAATTCAGTATTAGCCTATTTTAGGCTAACAAATATTGGGATAAAACTTAACGTGAATTGAATTGCCTGCAAACAAAAAAAATATGTTATCCATAAAAATTATAGAATTTTCACAATAAACTTTATTTGGGGCACGTTTTGCTGCATGGTAACTTCATCAGTTGGACCAGTACATCAATCTATTCTACAATGTCTTTTATATAACTGTAGGTTAGGTTAGGATTGTAGATACATTTGATGTACAAGTTCAACTGATGAAGCTACCATGTAGCGAAATATGTGTGAAAAATGAAGATACTAACTTCATTAACTCACTCCGTGCAAAATGAGTCTAGGCACAAAAAATGTTACTCAGTAAGCGAGTCCTACGCTTGTACTTAGATATTTTCCATTTATATTAATATTTTTATATCAGAATAAGTGCTCATTGTTTCCTATGTATTTTAATTTATATTGATGACATTTCTCGACAGTACGGTGTCTGTTTCTGAAAATTTATAAATAATTAAAAATAAGCCTCAACTCGAATTGGTATACACTCCAAAATTCAAGCCAAAACTGGAAAATAATCATTGTTGGAATAAGTTGGAAAAAAATATATGTATTTTAAGGGTGATGAAATTCCCTACAAGTATTATTCTGAGTTATTTTCTTTAAGTAAGTAAGTAATAGGCAATAATAGTTAAATTAGTATTCCGATATAACCGAAAACTCCAGAACTATTACTCCTAGAATAAAGTACTGGAAAATAAATTATTGTACGAAATTTTATCATCTACATCAATTGAAATTCTTTTATAGCTTACATTCACCAAAAAGAAGATATAAGCCAAAAATTTGAAAGGAGTAACGATTTTTTTTTCATTATTTCAGGGCAGGGATTGGGAGGAATTAGGCATTTTGCATTTTTAGCAATTACTAACCATCCCAGACAACATATAAAAAATGTTAGACTTAATGAACCTTTTGTAAAATGGTCTTAAGTATTTTTTTCGTTAATTTTGGAGTAGGTTGAAGTTTCTCTTCTGAATAGCCCCATTCAAAAAAGCGTCATCCCAAATTCATTTGAATTTCGTAACAGACAAATACACAAATATTAATTATTTTTGTCAAAGTACCTGGTGAATAAGAATAAGAATCTGGACTACCAGGGGGACTTTTGAAACGCACGGGGAATTCGGAATTTTCAGGGCTTTCACTTTTAACTTCTGGGTAACTATCGATGAAAAGTGAAACATCCTTACCAGGTACGAAAAACTCCTGGCCCTGGGCATACTGTACAATGGCCCCGCCTGCAGTTGCGTTTGTCATTGTTAATGTTTGTATGCCTTGTCCTCCGTCTCCACTTGTTATTTGTAAAGCTGTTGCAGGCAGTACTGTAACAAAACATTTCCTCACTATTTTGCATAAATTTTAAATAATAATCTTAGTGGTGTATTGCTACCAGATGCTGCACTGAAAATTTATGAAATGTATGCTTCTCCATAGCTCTAATGTACTCGATTTAAGATGAAATTGACCCAACTGTCAACAATAACTAAGTCATCTCAGAAAAAGCAACAATAAAAAATAAATACTTGATAAGTTTAAAACAAATAAATACTGACTGTACATATTTAAGGTTGAGAGGATTCACTATTGAAAGAATATTGGATGATCTAATTGAAACAAGAATGTTTAGAAAACCACAACCACATGTTACACTATAAACAGCTTCTTCAAGCATGTTCAATGTTAACTAGTGAAAATGCCATGATGTAGTGTTACTTAAATATGTTATTATACCAATTCTATTACATACAAAAACATGGGTAATACTTACTGAGACACTGAAAGTTCGACAAGGATAAGGATTTTAATCCACTGTGTTCAAACAATAACTTATTCTTGAAGTTGGTACTATTACTTCCAACTACTTCTGAAATATTTGCAGAATATCAACAGCACACATTATAGAGAAGTGGTTATTAGCAAAAAATAATTCATAAATTTTCAGTAGTTACCTCATTGTATTAGTTCAATTCTAACATAATTTGTTATTTTTCCAAGGCTTGAAACTACCTAAATAAATACCCTTTAAAGAATATTGAATCACTCTTCAAAGTTAATTACACCTCACAAACGTGCTTGTAAG
>WOGL01001072.1:0-12288 GCA_015342145.1 Leptinotarsa rubiginosa
GGTTTGATTCATTTAAAGTTCATTTTCTTCTTTTTATAGTTGATAAATGAAAGCTTGTGCTTCAAAATGTATTTTTACTATGAATTCATTATTTCTAACCTCATACCAATAAAAAGTTTTGGTGTTATTCATTCATATACTTATTCGTTTCCATTTACAGATTATTATCATAGTACAGGAGAAGTCAAAATAACATTAAATGTCCTGAACCTAAGTACTGAAATTCAAAGCTAACTTAAAGTTGAAAGGTGAAACAGGGAATCTCTGGCGAAGAATAAATCCAAAACGAGCACTTTTCCCAATCATCAGATATGCAATACTTTTTTCGACGCGCGTTTCACTAATCAAGTTGGCGTCTTCAGGAGTTGAAAATAAACTTGAACTGAAAATTAGATCAAAACCATTATTTTTCAGATTTATGTACACAATATGGGCATTCATTATTCAGATGCTGTTTTAAATATTTTTGTAATATTTTCTGTGTGTCAGCATTATGAATATAGGTAGATAGTTAAACAACATGAATTTTGAACATTTTGAAGAGTCATTTGCTGTTTTTTTTTTCGGGATAATGGAATAAGAAATTTCTCACCTTGTCGAGTATTAATAATTCAGGATTCATTCATTTAAGATATGAAAGCACATCATCTTGAAAAATTACTAACTTTTAATCCTCGAACAGATGAGGCCTTGTTTTGATCAGCACATAATGTAGGTATTTTGGCTTGAGTTGTACTCATTCAAACTATTGCATCTTGAGGAACAGAAATGTAAAAAAGAAGAAATTAGGCTGTCAGATTTTCTGGAAAAATTGAATTTTTCACAAATTTACTGCAAATGAAATACCAAAAATCCTGCTACTTAATTTTAAAAAATTATCAAAAATATCTCCATGGGTTTTTTAGAATATGAACCAAAACAAGGTGTTTTGTGAAGATCACAAAAAATACTCGAAAGTGGTAAGGAATCGGACCTCATCAGAAAGGATTTCCTTTATCACTTCTTTCAGTTTGAAGCATGACTTCTGAAATAACCTGTATATTATGATATACTATATTTGTACAGAAATGGATTTTCAAAAATGTAAATATTTGATTTTTACAACTTATGATGAGAAAACTACTCGATAAATTGAATATATAATCTGAAAATTGTGATAATATTGAAAAGGCACGCCAACGTTTGTTTTTGTATCTATTCAGAGGAACCAACGAATAAAATCATTGAAGTAAGGCATTAACTTATCTTTATTAAGGACAACAAAAGCTATATATCTGTCAGGCGAATGGAAGGTTCAAGGGTGGTCTTTTAATATTTTGAACTTAAACTTGACTTGGAAGTGCAATAGAGTATTTTGAATTTGTTAGTCGAACATTTTATTCGTAATAAAATAAATATATAAGGCAGCAATGCATTTGTAGTACTCCCTAATTGCTTTCCGTAGGTTGGGATTAATACAATGCTTCATAACATGCTCATTCACATTATTTATGGGTAGTCTGCCTGTACGATAAAAGTAGTGAGTTAATTTCGAAGTTCAGCACAATTTTTATTCAAAAAATTGGTTCTGAATCTTAGTGTATCAAGGTTCGACTGACCATGCAGTAAATGCGGTAAATCATTTATTTTCTGAATAACGTCAAAGTGGCTATACCTATACTTCTTCAAAAATAACCTCTCATGCATTTATAACTACAATAATTAAATAGTTTGACTGCAGGAAAAGGAACCTCACAAGGATGCAATGATGAATATCAACAGGAATTTAGTGTTTAGATTAGTGTTGAATATCACTATTCAATCTTTCAATAGTAGAAAAAATGAGAGACACTACAATCAAAAAATAATCACCCATTTGATGTCCTAGATCGGAGCTTATACAGACGTAACGTTGACAAATAGTAACAGAAAAGACTTTAAAAATAAACTGTCAAAGATACGTCAAGAAGCAAGAGGGACAAGAGAGAAATAAAGTAAACCAGAACGAAATACAGTTAACACAAGATTAGAGAAGACTGTTTATTTACACTTGAAAGAGTTCATCAATTTGGGGATGACAGTAAATAAGAGAAACGACAAAATTATTTACCTGATCCGGTACGCACCATTACAGGAACATATTGTTGCCGTGCTACTTGAACTGAAAGTTCAGTTCCTCCAAGCTTGACAGATCATGGTACATTTTCCTCAATTTAACGAGAAACTGATCGGCGCTCAGTCTGCGACCACGTCGTCAAGAAAGTAAGCAGAACAAATATTTGGCTTATGAAGTAAGTGTCCTGAGACATATTTCAGCAAGGTTCCCCCGTGGCTGCAGTGTACTTACTGCTTCCAGCAGCCAGGACCAAGAGAGCGGCAGCCTGGAAAGATTCCGGTATGCCAAGTTGATTGGTCGATTTTACGATTGTTGGATCTTCAAGCTGCAAGATTCTCACTGCAAAGCAGATTCATAATATATCCTGCTCTTGAGAAAACAGCTGAATCAATCTGGCTGCACCATTTAGCCTCCTAGGTTTGTTAACAGGATCAGGAGTTGGAGAACTGAGAAGTTATAGATCTGATGTTACAGGGACAACAATTGAAGTTGCTTAGTCAACGTCTATTCCTCAGTGTCGGATTTTTTGATCAATTTAGGGTCAATGTGGGGCCCCACGAGTATCTAGGGAAAGGAGGTCCATCACGACAGAGCTCCGCATTACCGTGACAAGGTTTTTTGTACAACGGGATGGCCACGTATCTCTAAGAATCCGTTAGTAACACTGATGTGCTTGCAGTCATAAATTCTTTTGAAACGGATGCACACCTCAGCATAAAATCATCGTTAGGGTGCCATTCAGTTATGCAATAATAGCACCACCAGTTATCCTGTTATACTCGTACCCAGATATGTTACGAGGAAGCAAACATTCGATAGCTAAACTGGTCACCTAACTAGTTCTCATCCTAACAAATATACAAAAAGTAGCAAGCGGTGAAGTGAGATAATGAGCAAAAAAATAAACAAAAAAAATGTATAGTACTCTTTATGTATTTCTGTCGAAGAATTCAAAATCCCAAACTCTAAATTAAATCGCCAATGAGTAACCTGAAATAAAATTCACAGAACCCTGTCTATGAGTAGATTCATGCACCTCTCTCAAATCTAACGAATTCATATTTTCCATTTATCACTACTAAAAATATGAATATATTCAATTTCAAGTTGAAATGATGGTTGAATTAAAAAATAAATATAAAAATATATGAATTGGTCTAGAGATTCATTCATGTCAGACGCACCTGTGATACTCTCGTTCTGGATCAGCCCTGTCAATTGCAAAAGATCAATACAATACTAACTCGACCTCAAAACCGAATGTGATATCTGAATTATTTGAAAGTTGTAGACAGATTTATCTCTCGTTATTATTTGATTTCACCATTAGAGATCCAATTATATTACATTACACAGTATGAGTAAATTTTACATCACTAAAAGATTTTTCCAACTTATTGAGTCCCCAAAAATGACTGTTACTTATTAAATCGTTTATTCCAAATATGACCCATTCATCAAACAGAAGAACTGTATAGATTTATTTGACTGTTTTACAGTAAGTTAACAGCATGTCATACATGACATATATAAGTGAATGATTATTGTTTGATATATTAACCAATAGATCATTATTTGTTAAAAAATTCATCAATACTGTAAAAACAATGTTCTAAAAGTATATCTCTAATAGCTCTTTTGAATTTATTATTATTCAGTGAACGCATCTCTGAAGTCAACTTGTAAAGTTTCAAATTTATGGAGTTCGTTTTGGATTTGGCGGAACGAAATTGCGGCAACGTTATTTTATCAGCAGATCTAGTATCATGAGTGTGAATATCGGAGGTAAAAGGATAATTTTTTTATCTTCATGTAAATGTAAATACATGGAAGCGTCATTTATAGAAAATAGGTACATGTTTTCATACAACTTGATATACAACTCAATATCCATCACCATAATAATAATATAATAATAATACCATAAAAAATTATGATAATAATGAAAATGATAATTACAAAAATACTAATAATGAATAAGCAGGAATTCCGTAGAATTACAGACTGATAACATGTTTAAATTCATGTTATAAGTTGTTTACGAGCATCCTATACACACGAATACTCACTGCAGTTGACCGAGTATTCGAACGGATATATGAGTAGAGAGGGTCGAAGAGAAGAGTCGCTGGATTTGAAGAGAACCTGCTCTGTAACGCAGGACTCGACACAGTAAAAGCGTAATATATCTATGGCCTGGATCGATTACCCCAAGACATTTGAAAAAACATCGCATGAATTTATCTTGCATTTGCTCAGATGCCTTGCGGTACCCGACAAAATAGTGAGATTCCTTGAACAACTGATATTCTGGCTCGCTTCACCAAAACATCTGGTCAGGCTAGAGTTCAATCAGGGTGGGTTACTTTCATGAGGGGTGTATTTCAGGGTGATTTCCTCAGTCTCCCTCTCACCCATTTGTTTTATATGGATGATTTGAAACTTTATGCTTCTGGAGAAAAATATCTCCATCAGTCCATGAGAGTGGTGGAAGAGTACACGCACGCTATCGGTATGGAATTCGGAATAGAGAAATGTGCAACGGTGCATCTCAAAAGAGGACGATGTGAGGACTACGGATGCGCAGTTCGTAGATGAAAGCATCCTGCACCATCTGGATGACGGAGAGACGTATACTTACCTCGGAGTTCGAACAATACCGCTCACAAGAGGTAACAGCAGTGAAGAACTCTTTCCGCGGTAAGTATCAGCACAAACTCCGAGAGATCTAGTTATCGGAATTATCGGGGAAGAACAAAGTTGCTACTACTAATATGCCTGCTGTTCCAATCTTACTCTACTCGTTTGGAGCAGTGAAGTGGACTCGGGAAGAGTTGTATCAACTAGACGTGAAGACCCGAAAAATGATGCACTTCGATAAGAATTTGCTTTCCAAATCGTCCGTTCAACGATTGTACTTCCCCCGACAACAGAAAGGCCGTGGACATCTGACTTTGGAATGCCTCCATGACAGCATAGTACTGGATGGAGCCTGTAAAGTCGTCATAAGTTCGAATCGCCTTCTCTGCATGGTTTGCGACCATGCGAGAGTAGGAATTGGAGCATTTCTCTTCAGGGTAGCTGCCCTAGCAGCTGGTGAACTTGGTTTGGTTTTCGACACAGAACGGGGTGATCACAACTCTGTCATCGAGTTGGAACCCGTTGAAATCCGCAGAGATCACTTCACTCCTGTAGCAACACAAAATAAGCAAATGTATGGGGTCTTCTTCAACAACATTGAAGACCTTGGCTTGTCAAAGCGCTTTCGCTTCCTCAGGTCGAGTGGGATAAATCGAAAACTGAGAGATTTATCATGGCCTGTCAAGATGGTGCCTCTAACACCTTAGTCTACCGCAGTCTCGTGATGGGCATTGGGTTCGTGATGCAAGGTGCAGGACATAACGCAGCCCTGAGAGTGCTTTATTAACATGTACGGCACTTTAACGGTATTGATGAGATGCGGGTGTTGCCCCACACTCCTAGGAATATTGAATTCGTTGTGGGGAACAGAAAGTGCTGCATTTATTGAAATTATTCGTTCCCTACCCTTAGGCTCCTACGAGCTGATGAGCCTGACGTAGGTCTTCTCGACCATCAGAGCAACACGATATTTGTCATGGAGTTTTTAGCTCCTAGCAAGGCAAATATCCTTCGAAAAGAGCAGAAAAAACGAAAGAAATATCGTGATTTTCTGTTCGTACTCCACATACTCTATCCAGATCACTCTGTCAAGATGATTGTTCTGATTATTTGAGTCCTCCATGCTACTCTCAAATCTCGAGATCATGCTGACTTGCCGCACTCAGGCAGACATCTCAGCCAGACAGATGCAGAAAGCTGTCATTCTTTGCGCAATCCGTCTACTTAGGGCACATGATTTTTGGACCCAATGATCACTTACCTCACGGTGTGGGAGTTGTCATTGGTTGAAGATGCTGGCGCGCCTCTGAAGACAGGGCTCGATCAGCTTACCTTTGGGTGAAAAATAATAATAATGAGAATAGTAATTCACTGCAATGAATGAGGTTGTTCACGGTTTTTTACATTTTTTGTAAAAGAAGGCGATACAATGTCGTGGAAGTAGTATCAACTGTATTCCTCTTGTGTAGTGGTTATGTAATCGTTCAGCCATATCACTAGATTTCTGTTTGGAAACATGCGCACATGCTTCTAGCATATAGGTCTCTGCAATTATTGAAATATTTATTTTTTCAAAAAAGTCTTTGAATTTCTAGAGTCTAGATTTGCAAATATTCGTATGGCATATTTCGGAAGTGTAATAACTTTGTTTACAGAGGTACACTTTCCCCAATTCAGAATGTCATATTTCAGGTGAAAGTAAAAATCATTATATGCCGGGATCAGTCTACATTGATTTGTCTTAACCTTTGAAGAGTAGCACGATTTTCTCAGTTTTGTGCGTAGGTTATCGATATGTGGAGTTCAGATAAAGTTTTTGCCAAAAGTTGTATCTAACATTTCAACTGATATTGACATTTCTATCACACTATAAGTACCATCAAAAAGTCTACACTTCAGATTGTGCCCACGCAGAGTGAATAACACAGTATTATTCTTTGATGCATTCAATTTTAAAACACATTCTAGAATATTTTCAGCTGCAATTTTCAATGCATTCAGATAGTTCTGAGGTACCAATACATTAGTATCATTGGCATTACTTACCGTATGTACATCAAAGTTGTTAGTCATGTTGAGATATATTATGAGGTCATTTGCATATTGCATATATATCTTTGCTTTGCTGACGACAGCACACTTTTGTTTCATCATTCCATTTGGATTCCAGGACATCGACTCCAGATTCACATCTAGAGGTGATTTCGAATTTCGGTGAAAGTAACCAGCTTCAATTCAATGCCATGAAAATCCAGACATCGGATTTCTCCAAAAATATAAATGACTCCGAACCGGATATAATAATGACAGGACTGACAATTCCGCTTTCTGCTTCGATAAGTTTGTTGGAATTGCAAAGACTGCTTTTCAAAAGCTTGGAACACTCTTCCAAACCAGAAAACTGTACACACCTGATTGGAGACACGAACATCACTTGCAATCTTAATAGTCTGGAACATCGAAAAGCAGTTGGAGATTTGCCACTTTTTTATAGATACTTTCATGGGAGGTGTGCATGGATTTAATCTCGAGCGATTCAAATCCAATGTGAATCACTACTTTCGCATAGGCACCGCTCTAAGAGCGCCCTAAGGATTTTCCTGTAGTGCTTTTGTTTTGTCCCTAAAAAATTCCCATGTCGTTTTGTTACATTTCTTCCTTCATTAGAATACTATCGTAAAATTATTTAGAGGCCAAATGTGGTTGTTTTTTGTATTCATTATTTTGATATTTACTGATCTTCAATAATCTGTGATCATGCCTAACAAGCAAGTTATCTTTTTAGGCATTATTTTCCAGATCTGATAGTCCTAGGCTCCAGCAATATTTGCTTGTAATAACCTTTGTTTTTTTATTGCTTCTGTCATAATATAATTCAAATGGAAAAGGCTTGCTATTATTTGCTATAAATTAGTTATAACGAATTGAATTCAACTCCAGTATTCAAAGATTTAACAGAGTCATGAAACTTTTGTATGAACTATTGCTATTACTAAAATTAGTAAGTACCAAAAATAATTCAAACAGAATATTTCTTCCTTTCTCTAACATGCATATCACTCGACATGGAATTTTGTAATCAACCATTGTCATGTTCGTCAATACGGAGTTGTGACACTGAAACATTTAATATCCGTACAATACTCTTTTTCACAGTGATCGGTTCGAGAATCTGACGAAAACATGAATGTCACGTACACTATTTCAACACCTTTGCTGAATTGGGAATACAAATCTTCAACGAACACGGTAACCCAATATACTTTGCTCTAAGCTTTCTATTATTTTTTACAGGATTTTGATAATGTCTTTTATCATCCCCAGCGAATGTTATTTATTACATTTGAAAATTATTCAAGATTGAACTACTTCAAACACTTGTTTTTTAGCTTATTCCTAAGAAAATGTTGAAATTGTTTCAGGTAACAGAGCGTGTACTTCCCAACATTGATGAATTTCGCTTTATCAATACCCAAATACCCCTTGGGAAAATTAATATCACGAATAACTATGTAGTCGGGTATTAATCCGGTTTCAGTTGATTATACCAATATAAAAGCTATTCATCAATGTAAATAAATATGTATGTAGTGGGTATGTTCTTGGACTTCAAAGGTGCTTTTGGAACTAGTGATATCATTATTCTTTTACATGAATTACATTATTATAAAATCAGTCGTATGGTGTTGAAATGTTTTGAGAATTATCAAAGTGGAACAGTTACAAGTTACTAGGATCAATGATATCATTTCCAGTGTAAGAGTACAAATACTAGTAGTAATGTCCTAGGACCCTTTTTGTATATTCTATATCTAAATGATGAAGATAATGAGTTCATTTATATTTTCTGAATTTTTGAATTACAATAAACTATTTGAACATTTTCAAAACTAAGACAATGTATAGACATGAACAGATCACTAGTAACAACATATATGTCATTGTGATGCACTGTTTGGAACCTTTGGTGTAGTAATATTCTATTTGTGACGTCGAAACAGAAATAGTGGAAAAAATGATTTGCCTATAGGTTCACAGCACTGCAACCTAAAATAATGTATCATTCACAAGTATAGAAAAGTAACACCTATCGATACAATGCTTTTTGTGCATGACTAGTTACAATTATAATCAACATAGTACCATTTTTCAATGACTTTCATTTACAAAATATTGATAGGCTAACTTTAAGTAATTCATCAAAATTAACTAAATGATTTCTTTTTTATTACATGAAGATCTATTACAATATAAAGGCATTTATTCATATTTTGTTTACGAATTTTAAAATAATTCACTTTATGGATCAAAGAGTTTTTGGACCTAAAAATTATGAATCGTCTCTATTCAGAGCTACTCAGTGAAAATAATTCAATTTTTTGTTGTTGATTGTTGACTATTGACTCAACTTTTAATATCCAAAAAGTTCAGGCTCCATTTCTCGTCGAATATCTTCGAAAGATTTGATACAGGTTTATGTTTTTAGTACGTCTAAATTGGAGCAAACTGCAATTTGCCTTATTAGGCTCTAGCCCCTGGACAACAGATGGCGCGTAATGGGTTAATGAAACGAACAAAATTCAAATGGAGATATCCGACTTCACGTGAAAAAAAAGGACGAAACTTTTGAATTATTCCATCCTTGTTTTCAGTTGAACCAACAATAATATTTGAAAGTACCCAAATAAGTGGAGAATATTCAGAATGTATTTGTATTACATTTAAATTTTTCAATTATTTTTTGACATCTGTTTCAGATGATGAAATAGATGATGATGCTAAACTTAGGTAGCGAAACTCGCATCGAGGGAAAGTATTTTGTTCTGGCGAAAAAAATTATCATCTATGGATTATCTGCTCTGTAAAAATTCCATATAGTTGAATGATAATTGTGTTTTCCTTTTTCCAAAAACTGTTATAATCCTTACATTTATCTAACATATGGCTTAAACATTCATCAATATGAAGTAATTCTGAAAAATATATCAGTTTAAAATACGTATCACTGGTTGAAGATAATAATTCCTGGGAACCAATTCAATTCTATGTGGAATAAATAACACAGCAAGAAACATCAGATTTGAATTTTGAATTTACCAAGATTTACAAAGTATGCAGTTGATAAAATTTCCACTATGAATACCTACCTATAACAGCCCTCTCTTGGATGCATAAATTTACATATATAATGAAACTGACTTATCAACGAACTCTACAAAAAATTGAACTGGATTGATGTTCAACAGAAATATCATAACGGCATGTTATTAGAGATTTTGTTTCAAAAATATAAGAATTTTTTGTGATGAATTTGAGTCATTCGGCTTGCACGTTCGCTGAGTAGGTGTTCTCTTTTTTTGTGGTATGTAGTGAATGGGTAATATGGACAATGAAATAACTCTGTAAAATCAAAAACCAAAATATTCATTTGTAAGAGAAGAACATGTTGAACTTCCAGGTTGGTATGCTTCAAAATCAATCACACTGCACTCTGCTCTATTCAAGTGAAGTTATGAAGAATATTTACCCTGAAAAAATATTGTTCTAAATGGTCTTCTTTTTGAATTATGTCAATATCAATGATGCCTTGGCTAAAAATGCTTCGATATGGCAGTTGTAGGAGAAAGGTTCAACAGACTCTTCATATATAATTATTTATGTATGACAGACAGTATAAATTCATGAATGAAGATTACCTCATTGATGTAGTGTTGTGAGTTATCTCTCCCGGTTTTTTCTTGCAGACATCTATAGAACTACGACAACAGGAGTTGTCCTGTTGTGAGAGTCCTATTGTGAGAAAATAGACGAAATGTACCAAAAATTGCATTAGCAGTAGTCAGCACTGGTCAACAGAAGAGGTCAGATTCTGCTCCACGACAACTCCCGTCCGCACGTTTCACAAATTAGCGTCGAAGCGTCGAAGTTCTGCCTCACCCACCATACTCCCCAGACCTTTCACCAACAGACTACATTTTTTCGAGCAGTTCGAAAACTTTCTCACCTAACTTAACCTTCGTTAATCAGGACCAGGCAAAAACGGCCTTCGACGACTTTATCGATTCCCTAGCACCCAATTTTCATGCTGACGGAATTAATCGACTCGAGTTACGTTGGCAAAAGTGCACTGATTCAAATGAGGCTTATTTCGATTAAATTGAATAAGTATTCACTGAGATAATATAGTTCAACATAGACTTATAAAAACTTTAAAAACAACCTAATAATTATAAGAAGATTTCTTCCGAAAAACCACGCAAAACTTTATGAGTTCATATTGTTTAAGCAATATAAATATTTCAGTTTCCGCTCAAATTTTCTCTCATTTTGAATAATAGAAAAATGAAATTTAAAAAAAAATCAAAATCAGAGATCTTTCTGAAGACTTGCAAAGAAAATAATTCGTTGATTCGACTATACACATGAACCTTCTTCTGGAATCATTCCGTCCATTGGTGAAAACCGTATGAGAATCCGTTCAACCATTTTGGATTCACAATATTTAGTGGTGTCACGTCAGCTTACACGTGCAATGTTGATTGAATATTCCAGAATAATAAATGGAAAAAAAATCGTAACGAAGTACACGCAGGAGTCAGAAAGTTAACGAGAGAAATTCTGCTAGTTAATTAAAATTAACAATTCAGAAGAATACTGTCCATTTTTGAATCAATCTATGATTTGAACTTGAATCGCTTCTTTTTTCTCAATTCAATTCTGCAACAATATTCAAATTATCGTATTTACTACTACGAACACTAAATCATTGATTATATGATAAAAAACAAGGGTATTCAAATGAAACGTGTGCTTTCAATGGATATCCGTGCTAGTATAAAAAAGTATGTGGCAAAAACGGATACTGTTAATGCTGATTCGATTTTTATTCAAACACGCACGCAAAGTGAATTGAATCCACGAAAAGACACTTGTTTAAGGAATATATATTCAAAGATGGCAGTGCTCGATATGAAGTGAAAAAACCATGAAAATAACTTTTTCAATCGATTATTTCACAAAAAATACACTCAGAATCAAGTTTTCTGAATACTATAGAAACCCATGAATCTATATTCGAGTACAAGGGGTCAATCTAAGCAACATTCCAAAATGATTTTTTTTTTGTATCTGAAAATTCAGAGGTAGTTTAAATGTCACACAGATTAAATACCTGTATCAACAGTATCTCTAAATGAAATTTCAAAAATTTTGTAGCAATGTAGCCAGATGTAGCAATGATTAGGCTGCATAATCATGATCATTACGTAAATATTCAATTATTTATTCATTTTATTCATTTATTTCATACACTATTTTACAGGATGAACCCAATTACATAATAGGGAGAAACACTGGCATTTACAAAAAATTGAAAACAGAACTTTCAGTTAGCTAAGAAATGTCTTTTGATTTTGCAGCGTGCTTATTTCACACAATAATCATAACGAAGATTCCGATTTACTTATATGAAAAAATTACATTTCGAACCGATGTTCATACAATCAATATTCGATTTAAAGGTATTTTAACACCACCAATTCACCATCATGAAT
>WOGL01001073.1:0-12295 GCA_015342145.1 Leptinotarsa rubiginosa
GTCAGTCCATTAACCTACTGTGTAGGGAGTTGAGACTGGCCTGAACAAATTGTTCATTTAGATGATTTGAAAAATTAATTTCTCTTCAAATAGAATTTCATGAGTGAATGGGATTTGAATATCTGGCTTAAAATGTATTAATTGAAAACACTTTCCCCAATGTACGTTTCACTAATCAGGTCAGTATCATCAGGAGTCACGTACTTTTGTCCAGGTCAAGTACTTTTGTTTGAAAAAAGTGTTTTCAATAGATCAAATAAATTAAATACTGCAGCCTGGTCTGAAAGTTGAAAATCTCGAAGGGACAAAAACATTTGAGAAATATTACCATTTCAGGAATGCATTTCCTCTGCATCTGCACTAATAAGCTGTGTTCATCGTCATCCAATTCTGAATATGAATCATTTTCGGTAAACTCTAAACACATCCTGCATATTTTTCCCCTCTTTTCAGTATCAATGTCCTTCAAGCCAATTATCTTCTCTAAATCCACCTGAACTTGGCCTCCACAAGTATAATTATGGATAGTATCTTCAATCTCAAGACAAGTAGATTTGAATTTGAAAAATTCTTGCAGTAATGCGTAGCAGGCTTGGCACAGGGATACGTTATAGTTTTCAATATTCTAAAAAAAATCATGAATATATTTTTATATAATATAACAATTTTGAATATTCTGTCAATACAGTGAGCCTGTTAAACTTACCACATCTGGGAGAATTATTTCCAGGATATCCTTAGTAGTATCATCTATAAGACAAAATTCTTGCGATTTGTGAGTTAAACACAATCTACATATTATTTTAGAAGTCTCCATCGTTGTAGCTACTAAGCTTGAAATATACTGCTTAGTCAACAATAAATATATTTTTCATATATATTTTATGACCACAGTAGAATAATCTAGGACCACAAAGCAATGCTAGTTCATAAAGTTTACCAAACTATAGTGTACCATTTCTAATTCAAAAGTAAAACATTCCATTTCAAATTAATATGGAATTACCCAGCAATTTTTGGAGGAGACTACAATTATTGTATTATTTATTTCTTATTCTAAGGAATAAACAGCAAAAATAACAACCAAGCAGGGTTGCCAATACGTCATCTATCTCTCTCTCTCTCCTAGTGTCCTTGGTTCTTGGCCTATGCTTTCATAGGTGCATTTGCCAAACTGCACTAATCGCTCACAAAGATCAAAATGCTCCTTTAGGCGTTCCATATAAGGACCGCGGTAGTTGTGATCGCGGCGAAAACGTCACTTATGACGTCATTATCTTCGCTCACGGCAAGCTCACAACGACCTATCTGAAGAGGTGGTCAAAGTGGACGTTGAGAATATTTTTGCGCAATTTTCGAAATTGGTCATTCAAAACTTGAAGATGGCAACAAAAAAAATCACCTTATTTGATTCGGAAAAAGAAATTCCAGTGAGAACTATTGTTTCCAAAGCCGATGCTGCTCGTAAGGAAACAGGTGTGCAATTAGACATTAGACATAACATTTTCAAAATCTACAGTATAATATGTGATAGAAAATCATAAACCTGAAATGACTTTCGAATTCTTCATCTGAATGACGATTTACTTATTACATTCTCATAATCAATAATACGTGGTCTAAGTTTTCGGTATTCACGATTAAAATATTGTAAAGTTGCATTACATTCTTCACGTGAACTAGTTTTTGGAGCACCATTGCGGCGCATCCACAAATATCCAATTACCGTAAAAGACATTTTGATCACATACAAACTCTTTTTTTTTTTGATAATTTCACTGAAATTATTTATAAAAAATTATATTATACCTACTTCTTTTTTCATATAAATGAAGTCAGCTTGCAATTATTGAAACCAATTGTTAAGGCTTACCTTACCTCTTTAAAACTTCTACTTTATTTTTTCAACCACGCCACTTGTAATGTTTACATGAACGCCCAAAACGCTCCATAATGCTTTCCACTTGAGTTTACGACAGTACTCGCAAGCAAGTAGAAAGGGAATTACTGCGGTCGTGAGCGTTATCGTTGTGAACGCTTAGTGGAACGCACTGAAAGTGTTGCCAAGATGTTTTTTTCTGTATTAAATCAGGTCGACATCAAAAATTTGTTTGAATGTGCCATGAAAACACAAATTTTATACACGAAATACAAACAACGTTTTTTGTACAACTGTGAATGTGAATTTACATCGTCTGAAATATATTAAAAATAAATACTTCCGATATATCTTGATGTGATTTTTATCCCGATAAGTTATCGCTTTCATACGACTCTTGTCTTGAAAATATTACTCAATGTTTTCAGTAAAATCGTATTAAAAAATTTTACCTGTCTGAAACAAATAAGTCCAAAATAAGTATAAATAATACCTTATCCTTGATGTTATCAATACTTCCAATTTCCAATACAATTTCACAGCATCCAGTGGTTTTTCTGTATCGTTACTATAGAAACGGTTTATTGGAATGCGCCTATTTGACTGTGTTTGCTCGTACTTGCTTCAATTTCAAGTTATTTATTATGATTATAATAGTGGTAGTGATACTCCATTAGATATATCTAAGAAAGCAAATGCAATAGTATCTAATACCGGCCAAATCCAAATTAGTATATGAGAAAACATATGACCAATTTCGTAAATGGTGCGACAAGAAACATGTTAAAAAGGTTTCTGAAAATGTGCTTTTTTATGCTACTTTGAGGAAAAATAAAAAATTATAAAAACCTCCTACGTTATGGAGTGTCATCAATGTTGAAAAGTATATTGAATATCAAGGAAAATATTGATATAAGTAAGTTGAGCACCAACAAACGTTGACAACAAAAGCGTGGGATACCGAGGAAAGATATCTGAAGTTTTATCAAGGGATGATATCAATAAATTTATTCGAGATGCTGATAACGAAACACGTTTACTTCAGATATAATCGATATTTGTAAGATTAGTAGTTATTTCAATATTTTTTATTTGTAGGTTGTCCTAATTTTGGGTATCAGCGGTGCTTTTCGCCATGAAGAATTATTTCATATAACTATTAATGCCATTGACTATGCTGGATCTATATTGATTGTTAAAATACCTGATAGGAAGACCTATTAATTGATTATATTGAAATATACGCCATACAAAAAGTAACATATTATTTTTTTAATATTCGAGAGGAAAATGTGTCAACCAACATGTGGGGGGGAGTTTCCAGCTTGATTGCAAAATGGCTTGGAAAAATTCTGCACAGGTCACTGTTTCAGGAGAAGCTCTGTAACTCTTTTGCAGGGAGCAACATTTACATCCATAAAACGGCACGCTGGCTGGAAATCTGCCTTCCTAGCAGAAGCATAAGAAGATAGTTTGTATAACAAAATTGAGATTTCTAACAGAGTATTGAATTGTCCATCTTCCAAACAAATTAAAATATCTGATATAATTGAGGAATCAACTCTTCAAGAAATATCTGTTATTTCTGATCAGCAGCAACATGAAACATCTTTGGAAATTTATGTTGGAAGTAATTGTTCAAACTTAACTATCAATTATTATTCCAATAAATGAAATTGTTTTCTGATGAATAATCAATCAATAATTGACTCTATTAAATTCAAAAATAAAGTTAGTGGAGATCAAATCATGAACTATAGTTTATGAAATTACTATGGATCTTCATCAAGTAACAGCCGAATCAATCCTAAAAACTCACAAATCGTTAGATCTAATACTGATTCAACTATTTTAGTTACTTGTAGCTTGTTTTTTAGGAACGATTGAAACTCAATGCCGTATATTTCATTTTATCTTCAATTATTTTACATGAGAACATTAGCCTAACAGCAAATTTTCCAAAATCATGGTTTAACACTCATTTTGATCAATTGAGCTTGGTGTATGAGAGATAGATGTTGATATTATTTCCAGAAAAAGGAAATAATAATATAAACTCAGTTTTGAAATCCCAATTTTGAGAGGTATGTGAAATTATTCGGTTAAACATTCAATCAGGGTGAAGTTCTGTAAACGCTTCCTAGCGTTTTGTTTTTATGCATCGAGGGAAATAATCATAGTTTAATCCATCAAGGCTATATTTTTAGACAACCTGAATCTTCTGATTAAATCCAAATCATCACATTTGGTAAAACTAGTGTTTATTTCCTATTTGATAAATTCAGCTGAAATTAGTTGAAGGAACATCGAAAACTTCTTCAATAATCTTATCAGAATTGCAACCTGCCTATATTCTGCTTCAAAAATTATTTTCTTTCAATAATAGTTTATTTCATTACTAAATAATACTTGATTGAGTACTTTTTATTATTACTTTATATTTTTAATAATTCGGAGTATTGTTTCATTTTGTAATGAATTTTCTAATAAAGAGAAATATTCATTTCACATACTTACTAATTCCAAATAGTTCTTCTTTCATATACTTAGAAGAAATTAAAATACAGATTGCATTATATTTCTGGTAGATTTCATAGAAATCGAATTTTTGTATTTTTCCTCATGCAACTTACGAAATATTTTGTTATATTCTGACTCAGTTCGTCGACCCGAATCAGAAAATACATAGGTTTTAGAAGTTTACATCTGTGGCTTCTGCATCTCTGATTTTTTGAAAATTCTTCATCTTTTAGTATTAGCCAAAAAATGCTACCATGACTTTTTTTCAATTTTTTGTATCGACCCATTATCAAAATATCGATTTTTGGAGAAAATCGAGTTTTTCATCAAACGACCGCAACTTTGTGAGAAATAGACCGAAATGGACCTTCATATATTCGAAATTTTCTTTTTTAAAATATATCCAAAAAAATGTTGAATCTTTATAAAATTCTTGAATTTGAGTATAAATTGTTGATTTGCAAAAAACACGCACTAAGCTCAAGAAATTTTCACTTACTCTACAACATTTAGGACTCAGTTCGAAATGGAATCACTGTGAGATCTAATAATACGGTTTCAAAAATTCTTTTGATATCTGTCAGCTCAGATGTAGAAAATCATATAAAGGTTCAATGATATAAAATTTACCTATGAAGTTCATAAAATTCAATCTACTTATAAATGGGACAGAGATAAAAAAAATTATTGCATAGTTTATGCTAGTAATTTTGAATACTCAATGAATTTAATTTATAAATTTCATTCAATTCAATTCAAATATATAATATTTAGTGTTTGTATTTTATTTATTACTGTAAGTACAATCAATTTTGTACTATAACTGAAAATTTTTCGCATCACAAAATACAAAAAAAATATTCAAATTTTCAAGTACAATTATTTGTATTTTTATTTCAAATCAATTTTGATAAAAAACTTGTATTAATATTTTTAATCTTCTTCATTTTGAAATAAATTATATATTGTAGTGTATATATTGTACTTTTGATGTAAAAATTTCTCACTACGATTAAAATTCTATCTAAATACACAGAACATGATTATTGTAACCGCTTAGCGGAATGCGCCACGCGCCCTTAGACTCTATAATCGATGGTTGGCATTATTAGTTGGGAGTCCCCGCGACTGATACGCGGAATTTATTCGCAGATCAATTGTCGGTAATACTCAAATCTGTTTAAACAACTACTTTATTTATTAGATAATTTGTTGCATAGGTTATTAATTTTGTATGCAAGTTATGAGTGACATTAGACGATTTTTGTGTAAACATTCTAAAGATGATTCCCCTCATAATAAATCAAGCAGATGCAACATTCGATTTTTCTAGTAGAAGTACAACTAACCATTATTGTATATTGGGTTGCGTCTGGACTTTATTGGTTATCAAGTTAATGATGATCTACGTTTGGAATTACTAAGACATCTTTGGAACCCTAGCAAGACATACAATTTTAAAAAGTATGTAAACCTTGATGTTTTCTAACATGAATGGCTTACAACATATCCGAGATTAGCTTATACAGCTTTAGCAAAAAGACCGCTGTGTAAGATTACAGCTTTAGCAAAAGGACCGCTGTGTAAGATATTCGTATGTGTTTTATTTCAGCCTTCAGTGCAGGGCGGTCTACAAGAACAGTTCATTGTTTCTCTTTGCCTCAAATATCAAAAGTTTCATGAAGCTGCTCAGTCTCACATGAACAGTAAGTGGCACTGTGACGCAATGGCTCCGTCAAATACATTTGAAAAAATCATGGATAGAAAAGGACCTAGCGTTCATGAATCTTTAAATACAGCACATCACAAGGAAAGTGAAGAAAATCGTTTAAAACTTCGATTTATCATTTCAACAATTTTATTTAGCTGGCAACGTGATCTTCTACTTCGTGGAAAAATCGACAATGGTTCTGTTTTTACAGATCGGCTACATTTTCGCGTTGATTCGGGAGACAAGATTCTGAAGAATCATTTAGAATCAGTGCCAAAAAGTGATTTATACATATCACATCAAATTCAAAACAAACTGATTGAAATTTGTTTCGATGTTCTTAAGAGCGAAATAATTGAGGAGGTGGAACATTCTTTGACTTTTTGGGTTTTAGCTGATGTGACTGCTGATATTATAGTGGCACAGAACAATTTACAATTGGTGTTCGATATATACATTATGATTAAAGATGTGAAGAATTCCTTGGATATGTGCCGGTACAACAACGAAATACAGAATCCATAACTATCATTCACTTTCTTCAAGATTGCGATCTTGATTTAAATAAACTTTTTAGCCAAGGATACGACGGGTGTGCTGTGCATAGGTGGCGTTCAGAAAATTATTAATGATAAATATCATTCAGCCTAATTTTTCCACTGTGCAAGCCATGTATTGAATCTTGGCATTGATGAATTGAATACTGTCAGTAAAGTGAGAAATACTGCTGGAACTACAAAGGACAATATAATTTTTTTTTCGAGAGACTACGTTGTGGCAAATATAGTACTACTTTGTGAAACGCGTTGGACAGCAAAGTACAGAAATATCAGAATAATTTCTGAAAAAGTTCTGACTATTGTACAAGTGTTAGATGAACTTTCGCAGGACGCACCGAATTTTAAAACAAAAACCAAAGCGTATCAGCTCTGTAAACTTAGTGCTAATAATAATAATGGTTCACCAGTCATAGTTTCCCTCTCTGCTGAAAAATCAACTATTATTTTTGCTCTATAGACGACAAAAATTGCTGGTTATTACACCACGAGTTAATCCCACATTGTATCTGAATAATCTGCGTGTGAGAACCTTTTTTTTTCTAATACCAACTAGTACTGTAGAGGAAGCATATGTTCTTATAATGTAGAGGAATTTATCGACACTTTACAAGACGATAAAAACACATCAAGAAAACACTTTGGTTATCTTAGCTGAAGCGATTAACAAAAGGGGAGATTTCAATTTGGTTTCAAACTAGGTCTTGCTTCTTTCTGTTATTGGTCAACTGGTAGAAAAACTACTTGAAAAATTATTTCATTTCACATAAGAATCATTTGCTAAATATCTGCGGTTTGGTCTTCCGGAATCCAATAGTACCAACGATGCTAACTTCAATTTAATTAGGAAAATATATCTCAGCATTAATGGGGGTGATGCAGTGTCAGCAGTGTTTTGTGATAGTACAATTTTCAATTTCTGGTGATCCAAAACGCAGCCATCAATAATTTTCAACGAGATCAAGTGAACAATCAAGTTAACATCTCTAATGAGAACCTGGTATTTTACATAGAAAGGAGATTTTTTAAAGGACGGAACACAAGCACCACAGAAAAATCCTTAAAGCGCTCTAAGAGCGGTGACTGTGTGAAAGTAGCTATTCATTGTACTTGAATAGCTGGAGATTAAATCCATTTGGAAGTTTATTCTACATAAACGCAGTTCTCCAACTGAAAGAGTTCTTAAACAGTGAAGTTCGAGGTGTACAGAGTTGAACCTCAAAACGATGAGCAGCCACAATCCGACGCGAATTTCTGATATGTACCGCTCTTGGTGGAATCAAATGTCACTTGAACACTTTCCGTGAAAGGTCTGATCTGAGCTTCATAAAGCATCAAAAGTTGCTGAGGTGTGAACAGTTTTCTGGTTCGGAACAGTGTTCCAAGCTTTTAAGAAGCAGCCTTCGTAATTCCATCGACATGATTGTGCCAAGACATATTGGTGTCCATTTTAACCCCCCAACAAACTTATCAAAGCAGAAGGCGGAATTGTCTGTCTTGACATCATTATATCCAGTTGGGAGACATTTATCTTTTTTGGAGAAAAGCGATCCCTGGGTTTTCGTGCCATTGAATTGAATCTGGTTACTTTCACCCCAATTCAAAATCACTTCTAGATCCTCATTAAGATATGCAACCTCCTGCTGCCGGTGAAGATGTGCATCCGCAGCCGTTGGTCNTGGAATGACGAGACAAGTGGGCTGTCATCAGCAAAGCAATATATTGGATTCTTGTTTTTTTCCAATAAGTCGTTGATATATAATATAAAGAGGGTAAGAGACAATATGGATCCCTGGGGAACACCAGCGTTGATGATAAAAGTATTCGAGAGATATCCATCGACGGCCACTTGCAGGGAACGTTCTTTCAGGAAGCTGGAGAGCCACACGCAAAAATGATCCGACAAGCCATGGCATCGAAGATTGGCCAGCAAACCCTCATGCCACACATAGTCAAAGGCCTTAGAAATATCAAGTGCAACAGCTCTTGACTCTCCATGTTTCTCGACTGCGTTATTCCAAATATGGGTGACATACGATAGAAGGTCGCTTGTTGATCTTTGTTTCTGAAAGCCATATTGATGATCACTCAAGATGTTAAAGCCTTCCAAATATATGGTGGATATGGTGGTTTACGGCTTTCTCCATAATTTTTTATATCACTGATAGCGAAGCAACTGGTCTATAGTTATTTGGAAGATTTTTCTTGCCCTTTTTGGGAACGGGCTGAACGCGAGCAATCTTCCAACAAGGAGAAAAATCCCCTTCCAAAAGTCAAATAGTTCACTCTTTCGCAGCTTCTGCTGATATACAAGATATAAATCTAGTTGTCTGAGAAGAACTTGAATTGTTTCTTATTCCACTCTCATTTTGGTCACTGTGAAGTTCAGTGAAATGGTTAGGTGTAAGAACTTTACAAACATAACGAATATTTATTGTTGTTGAGGATTATCTATTTGATAAATTTTCATTTATGTATAAACACTATTAGACTATAACTTCTCAGGGAGAATCATGAAGTAAAAACAATCAGTGGAGCAGCGAACAGCTCATAAACTATTATTATAAAACTAAACGATACACTTTCAAGCACATGTGTAATTTAATATTTTAATATTATATAATATTTCACAAAATTTCGTCTTTAAATCAAATATATCAATAGATGTGTAACGAGTTTACCGAAAAAATCACAAATTTTCCAAGCCTAGTCTTTTCTGTATCATTTTAATGTTCATTCAACGTTCATTGGATAATCAGTGTTAGCTGCTTCCGTTGTATGAGAACCTAAATTCCTTTTTTTTCTACGAAAACTAGGAAAACTGACAGAGGTGTTCGAATACTGAAAGGAGCAATTATATTTCTTATTCAACTTGTGAATGAACTCTTCTTTCAAGAGTTGAAGACATCTACAAAATAATAACTTGTTATATGTTTCAGAAAAGTTATTATAACTTACAATCTGTATGCAGGAGAAGTTCTGAATCTACCAATTTCATAGCTAGGGGTATGAGGTTTATGTACTATAAAAACATCTGGCAAAACTATGAACTCATAGTTTTGGGCCTCCAGTTCCATTATGTGAGACACCTTGTTCCAACCAAATCCAACAAATCTTTCATCATAAGGAACAACATCACTTCTAACGACAATGTAAGGCTCGTAATCAACTTTCCATTTGACCTGTGATAAGTAAATGTTCGTCAAAGTTTGTACACATACTGCGAAATAAATACCTTGTAGGGTTTTGAAGTAGTTTTCCAAATTTGATAATTCGTCGCAGCATGTCCTGGAGTCCATATATTCGACAAAAATGGTATGACGGATCTGTCTTCCATTCCCTTGAGAAGTTGCTCCTTATCTACAGGTGTTTGGCCACCGTATTTTTGAATTTCAAACGCAGGTACTATCAAGGCCTACAATGATATTATGTTGTGATTATTTATCAACAACATATAGTTTGTCGCTGTTTTGTAAACAGTGTTTAAAATAAGCAAGCAAAATGAACATAACAAATATTGATTTCAATTATTTGATCTTTAATCTTGCTGAATTGAAAAGCAACACTCACGAACTATTTATCTTACTTGAAAACATAATGTTTTCTATGCATTAAGAGTCAGAGGATTGAAGTCACCAATATTTTCAGTATCTCTGATGTTCAATCATGATAATTTGAGTTCATTTTTCAATTTGCTTAGATGCCTGATAAAATTGGAATGCCTTGAACAACCGATACGAGTCTGGCGGACTCGCTTCACCATAACATCTGGTAACACTAGAGCCTAAACAAAGCAGGTCACTTTCAGTGTAATTTCTTTAATCTCTTTTTTCCTGTATCTCACTATTAAGGTTATCCGTAGTGCTCAAAAATACTCGAAAAGTACAACTGTGGGCCCCCCGGAAACATGACTCATAGGGTTAATCTTTTGTTTCATATTGATGACCTTAAGCTCAACCTTAGCCACTGAAGAAAAGAATCTCCATCGGATAATACGCATGTTATCGGTACTGAATTCGGGATAGACAAACGTGCAACGGTCCATCTCAAAATGGGACGATGCAGAGATTAAAAAGAGGATGTACAGCTCATAGAACAAACCATTTTGCACCATATGAATGACCAAGAGACTTATACGTGCCTTGTGGTGAAACAACGCCACCCACAGTGAAGAACTCTCTCTGCAGTATCCCTACTCCTCTGAAGACCCGAAATATTATGCATTCCCAGGATAGTTTGAATGCCAAATCATCCGTTCCACGGTTTTATCTTTCTCAACAACAGGAAGGCCGTGGACTTTCAAATCGTCTGGAGTGGCACTTAGTATAATAGAGATAGAGCTTGTAAAGTCGTTCAGACCTCCTCCTCCTCTGCATGATACTTGTTTCAATTTTCGACACTGAACGAGGTAATCACAACTATGTCACCGAGTTGAAACCAGTTTAGACAAAGGTCCATATAAAAGCCGCAGAGATCACTTAACTTCTGCGGCAACACAAGAATAAACCGATGCATGGAGTCTTTTTCAAAAGTTATAATATATTTTTCCGTTAACCACCTGTCGCCACCCTTAGAATGACAACCCTCAAAAGTAGAAATTTGTAAAAGCTGAGGATTAACGAGGTCTAACCTTTTAACATTCGATTCATAGCACGCCTGGCTTGTGATCTCGAACCACCTTTTTACTTAGCGGTGGCCCGTCCACAATTCGACAGGCTACCTCCTCGCCTGTTTTCCTCAGGTCAAGGGTGCTGAAGTCAAAACTGAGGGGTTCATCATAGCTTACCAGGTCTTTAACACCTTAATTTATTGTAGTCACATGATGGGTATAGAGGTTTTACACCAACTTCGGAGCTCGCTGCGAGGCGCCTGAGACCCTAAGGCACTTGCCATCGGCAGGTTCAGCAAACATGGTCTCAGCCTATATCCATGAACATAATACGGCCCTGAGCACTTCTATGATACTGACGAGACAGTGATGTTGCCGTTGCCGTCTGCTCCAGGATAAATTGAATCTGGTGTGGGGAATGAGAAGTGCCGAATTTATTAAAACTACTCATTTTTGCACCCTCAAGCTTATACAAGCTAATACGCCTGATGTAGTTCTTTTCGATCATCAGAGTAAGACGACATTAGTCGTGGAATTCAGTTTCGGCTGAGGCAAATATTGTTCAGGAGAAGGAAGAAAAATATATGAAATATCGATATATCTACTTTGAACTCCGCAGATTCTATCCAGACCACTTTGTTAAAATTGTTATTTTGATTATTGTAGTCCTTGTTGGAATGATGCCTTAGGGCACATGACTCAAGGCTCACTCACTTTACGGTGTTATTGTTTGGTGGCGCTCTCCAGATGAGTCGGATAGGGTAAAATAATAATTTTATTTATCAAAGAATACAATACATATTCAAGAAACATATGCCTACATTAAACCAAAGTGATGAATAAACTTTTTTTTCTTCTGAGGATGTTACCTGTGTACTAAAAGCTAGTAAAAGATATGAATATGCAAACAAATCAAGTACTATGTAATATTCAGTATCTACAATATAATATCTTAACATATATACAATAATATAATAATCTTTATTGAAATAGGAAACCTAATATACATATCTATGAGT
>WOGL01001075.1:0-12603 GCA_015342145.1 Leptinotarsa rubiginosa
CTTCGACAATTAGTTCAAACGCATGCAAAAGTATATAGATCTTCATGGGGAATATTTTGAAAAACAATAAAGTGATTTTCGATAATTAATAGTTGTTGTTGTTCTCTAATCCCGAAATATAAAAGGCAACCTCGTATTCTTCCTGAATTACGAGTATCCAATTTCGAAATTCAATTAAAAATAACTCTCATTACATTTAAAATGACTCTCATTTTGAAATTTAATTCGAAAAGATGATGTTCAGTACGCCTCCTTGATTCAATCTAATAATAATAATAATAATATATCAAGAAATAATATACCTAAATCTCACAATAATATCGACACGTTACCAAAATAAACTCCATGTATCTGTCAAGCAAAAGTAGTTTATTCAAATCCTTGTACACATTGTGACAAAACTTACATTGGTCAAACCTGCTGTCCGGTAACCAGCTGTCGAACGACAACCCCTCATAAATTGTAATTGTGCGAGCTGAGGAATAATAACGGCTTCCTTTTCAACGTGCGATTCCTAGGTTATTGAAAGACCGTATTAAATCCGATAGAAGTGATTGCAAGTTAGCTCTACCAAGATTGCTTTGAGTGACCACGTGAACATGAATTTTGATGGTTCAATAATTTCAACTAAGGAACATATTGCTGCAAAGGGGTTGTTTATCGAGATGATCTACCGCCCGTATGAAAGATGATGATTGGCAGCAGTGGTTTATTACGAAACGATGAGAGTATTTCTGTCTTTCTAATACTGTCGAATGTGATTAATGTCTTCGAAATTATTTTTTTGTACAACTGTTATTAAAAGTGACATTTTTAATGGTTGTCAAGAATATTAATAGATGATGTTTACAAAGTAGCGTGTTGAAAATATTTTTAACACTAGTGGTAAAATTATTTTCAACACGATTTTTCTCGACCAATTGGCAGTAAACAAAACACAATTATTCAATTCACAAGGAAGTTTTATTATGAACAATAGATATAGATACAATGAAATTCTGTTACAAATGTATTATATACATTAAACACCAGCAAGAACTATAAATGTGGCTTTAAATAAAACGCGTGAGCTGTAAACAATTCTGTCTATTGGTAACCAGGTGATTCGGTGTCACCTGACACGACCACTTCACAATAAATTATATAACCTGAAAATAGTTAACTGACAAGAGATGTCAAAATGTGTTTCTATAGAAATATTGAATTTATCTATTTCATTATGAAAACAGGACAGTTGTACAAAAAACATTGTATGATATTCGTGTTGAAAGTAAGTTTTATTTTGTTCGTTTTTCACTCACAACACTTACTTTTAACACTCATACCATAAATAGCTATTTTCAGGTTTCAAAAATGATTATGAATGTTTTGTGATCTGTGTACATCAACCTCACATGTGCCTATTGTGGAGGTCATGTTTGAGTGGGAAAGTATCTTTTTAGATTCCTTATTAACCTTGTGAAATAATTGTAGGAACATATTTGTATTTGTTCCTGAAGGTGAAGTGATTGCTTTCGAAATATCAGATAAATAGTATAATATTTCCATTTATACTAGTCAACAACAGGTCTACAACAAAAAATATTACCTGAAGTGATAGTAGATTTTCTTTGAACCAAAATGCTTCAGAATTTGTAATGGTCAACAGTCCTATTTCGAATTTGAACACTCGTCCGTCGTAATTTGAACAATTCAAAGTTTACTGAAAATATTATGAAATGAAATCACAATTCACAATTAAAATGAATCACAATTCACATTGTCACGTTAAAGAATTCGCAACACTAAACCATTTTTTTGGGATTTGTGTACAATCTGTCAGATAAATACTGAAAACAATAACCTCAGCATGGGTTGTTTGGTAACGCTGGTGCTTCAATATACCGGAGACAATGTTCCAGTTGTTTTTTTTTTATATTTCATAGAACGAGAAATTTTCATTCGAAAAATCTAGACTCATAAGACATGTAGATCAACAAACGCTAATTAGTAGCCCAAATTGACATTGAGAGTGATAACAATATTTACTGATAACAGTATACTGTGTCAGGTTCACATTTTGTTATTAATAATTATATTGATAAACTGATGAAACAGATTTTTTCACCTTACGAGAAATCAAATACTGTTCCAGACTCAAGGAAAATAAATTACTGTTTCAACAAGACCTCATTGGCACATTCCTACTTTCCTGAATATTCTCATGTGCATTTGTTCGATTGAAAACTCAAATCTACCTGAGTATGAAAGTTTTTCAGGCTATTTTTTTCCATTATACATATTTCTGCTTGACTCGAACAATCATAAATATGCATGTATATTTCCATAACTCATATTATATGATGGAACTGTATTTTCCTCTTTACGCCGAAACTTTCATTTACGACTGTGACTGAGAACACGTTTGGGATTCAGACCATAAAATGCAACGTGTTCCATACCAGTTGGAGTTTTGTGATATGAAGTGATTTATTAGAGTACGAAAACATCCAGTTACTCCAATTTTATCTTGAACATATACTTGGGGCCTTATAATGAGAAAATATTTGTTTTTTATTTTCTTCGTAAATAAGTAACACAGTTAATAATATCGTATCCATTTGTTCAACAAAAGAACAACTTGTTGAAACTACTAATAATAGGAATGACGATAATACATGGGCCACAGAGTGTACAGAAAACCAACAAACACAGACAGGTAATACCTGAACAAATACTCTAACCACCAGCCACATCAAAAGAGAGGGGTAATTAATACATTGGTTGGTTGAAAGAGCACGACATACAGAGCATTTCTTTAATGTCCCCCCTTTTATTTTTTGAAATTTGGGATAATGGAATTAATGCATGAATACGTCATTTTGAAGTGAAATTGACAGATGAAACTTTCAAGATGGCGACTGGGCCATTTGAATATGCTGGAAACTACTGTTGACCCTCTCGTCACTGAAATCGTCGAAACGAATCCTAATGAATTCGATGTGGATATTGTATTCTAACAAGATGGAACACCACCACATTACTCCAGAGAAGTAAGAAACTATCTGGATACTACTTTTCCCGATCGTTGGATTGGCCGTCGAGGTCCTACAGAATGTCCAGCCTGCTCGCCAGATTTGACACCTTTCGACTCTTTTATGGGGCTATTTGAAGCAAAAGGTGTACGAAACTGAACCTGTTTCTATATTGGATATACGGCAGAGAATAATAAATATTTGTAGATATATTGACGTTACTGTGTTCGAAAATGTTCGGCGTGAAATANNCCAGATTTGATACCTTTGGACTTTTTTTATGGGGCTATTTGAAGCAAAAGGTGTACGAAACTGAACCTGCTAATAAATATTTGTAAAGATATTGACGTTACAGTGTTCGAAAATGTTCGGCGTGAAATATCGGATAGGCTGTTCATATGTCAAGAAGTTCAAGGCAACCATTTCGAGCATCTTCCGAACTGACCTCAAGCTCATTACCTCATATTGTGCAGTTAAATGTCAATGTATTCAGCCAATTATTAAAAGTTCCGCCATTTTGTAGTAGTTGAAGATGTCGACATTATATTCTAGGGTTGTGAAGCATTTGTCAGGAGCTTCAAAATGTATGTGTCACAAGACCCCCCTTTTCATTTAATTTTTTTTCCAGATGGCGCTTAGTCGCCATCTTGAAAGTTTCATCTGTCAATTTTACTTCAAAATGAAGTATTCCTGCCTTAAATTCATTATCCCAAATTTCAATTTTTTGAGTTGACCCGTTAAAAAAATAAAAGGGGGGACCTTAAAGAAACGCACTGTATATGTGAACCCAAGAGACCTCCTGAGGAAGTCAATCACCAAAAGAATGCCTTCAAAGGAAATGGGTACAGCGAAGGAGAATTCGAGCTGGCCATACGACCCAGGAGAGGGAACACCAAATTAACCACAGCAAGGCTAGTCCTTTCTTGTGTTGAAAGTATTACAGACCGGATCGGGATGATCGTAAAGGAACACGACATGAATCAGGCCAACAAAAACTATTAGAACAAATCTAAAATTAGCTAAGGATCCCAGAGAACCTTCAGCAACACCCGGGGTATACCGGAATCCTAGTAGCTGCGGGTCGGTCTACATTAGAACCATTAGGAACATGTTCTCAACAAAGAAGGCACTAATATTATCTCAGTCGAAGATACAGTAATACTCGATTGAATTCAAAATTACTATCCAAGATCATGTAGGGAGGCAATAGAAATTATAAAACACAGGATCAATTTCAATAGGAAAATAAGGGCAATAAACATCAATTAAGCCTGGCTACCTGTCGTAAGAGATACACAATCAAGGTTGGGTAATCCAATGAAGAGAAACCAAGCCAAGCTTACTTGACTCAAAAATGACTTTTAAACCTCATATCAATGATATAACAGCCAAAGCTTTGAAAATGTTGGGCTTTACTCTTCGGCACATGGAGGATTTTTCTCTCTTTTCAGTTAAAACGATATATTGTTCTCTCGTAAGATCTGTTATGGAATACAACTCAACAATTTGGTGCCCTTCATTTGCTGTTGATATTAATTCGCTTGAAAATGTCCAAAATAAATTTTTAAGATATTGTGCGTACAAGTTAGGCTACAATATTGGCACTTACGAATATAAAACTATCTTAGATATTTTAAATTTGAAAACATTGTCCCAAAGAAGACTACATGCTGATCTCACATTTCTTCATAAAATTCTAAACGGTAACATTAACTCGCCTGAAATTGTTGAACTTATCTCCATTAATGTAAACCCTAGAATAAATAGATATACTGAAACATTCAGAATTCCTTTTTACAGGACTAACTACGGCCAAAATGAGCCTTTCTGTAGAATGCTGAAATCCGTAAATAGATTTTGTAAGGATATTGAAATATTTGATACCAGTTTGAAGTCATTTAAAAATACCTTAGTGAAATTGTAGTTCACCTTACCATTACTCTAGCTCAATTGTTGCGAAATATTGTATATGGAATTGTATATTGTATTTAAGAATATAGATGTGATAATGTGTAAAAAATTGGCAATGTCGTTGTAATAATAATAAATAAATAAATAAAATACGCAACTTTGCCACAATTTGACCGACACTCTATCTCTTATCGTTTACGAGATACCCATGTACAGAAACGAATTTCAATAGCCCTGTATATTTTAAAGGTTTTTTAACATGGATAAACTAATGTTTGAGCCATGATAATGGATGTAATAAAGTCCGAAACGTTGGCAAAAATTAAATTGTTCTCCTACGAAGAATTTTTGATCTCTTTCCCAACTAATAAGCATTTGAAAATTAATAACAATATTTACATGATCGTTGCATAATATACAAACAATATTCTCACAAATATTCGAAACTGATTTCATTGAATGACGACTCACCTGTATACAAATGGTCCGATCTCTTGCAATTTTGGTTTCTCCCCAAGAGCCAGGAAGTTTTCTGCATTTGTGACGTTGAATATGTACAATTTTGTTAATCGGATCACACCGGGTTTTTGCCAGTATTGAAAACTTAGTGATCCATCCCTTAATTTTAAATTCTAAAAAAAAAGAAAATATTTTATAGCTTGTGAACATGTTTCCAGTTTGAATCAAATCGAATACAGTTCAAATAAAAATGTCTTAGTGTAATATTCATATAATGTCTTTGGATATTGAATAATGGCATTTATGGAATTCATGTGAAAATTGCCTACAAGAAATTATTGGCAAAACGATTGTGTTGTGTTTAAATTTTTTGATCAAGTGGCCAGGTAACCTCTATTATGTTGAAGTAAAATAAATCTTACCCTTAATATTATATAGTCCAACCATGGTATGGATGAAAATATTATACCTATAGCTAAAGTGAAAACTCCTATCAAGATTACAGCTAGCCGACCTGAAAAAGAAAAGAATAATTAAAATGTGATGAACAACAAATGAGTTTCAATGAAATGTTTCACAAATTCTCTGACTTCATGGAAGTTGGTCGCAATCAAAATTTTAAAAAGATACTTGCCATAAATCGTAAACTCGTGTAAACGCCAGAAAGCTTTGAAATATGCAATATTGATTAGAAGTCCTAACGACTTCATTTTTATGCTTTCTTATGTATGAATATATCCAAAATATATACTCTTGAATACGTATAAAATAACAGAATGGTCATAATTGGAATCAACTTCCGGGGAAAGGAACCCCTATTGCATTACTTTAGATATTTAACGAAACTAATAAACTTATCACGATCTGTAAATATATACTGATTTAAATTAAGTCTAAATGACATAAGCGTCTGAAGGAGGGAAATAAGGTTAATTCTGACCATACTGTCCAATATTTTCAATGAAAAAATAACTAATTGCCATCGATGTATTTGTAGCCCGAGTTAAAGTTCTAATGTATTAAATCATCACCTTCGTGTTATAATAGTTGGGCTGAAAAGCTCCTAAGCTTATATAGAAAACATTTTTTTTGGATAAAATTTGATTTTTTTATTCAAAACAGTCATACAATTTCTCCATACCATTTTTATGGTACGATTTGTCTTTAACCACAAAATAGGCCTCAGTTTCGACGATCCCCTCTCATCGGCATTCTCTTGAAATCTGAGAACAGAAAAAGTCGCTGGGTGCCAAATCCGGAGAATGTGGTGGACGCGGAAGCAATTTGAAGCCCAATTCATGCAATTTTGCCATCGTTTTCATTGATTTGTAACTGTGAGCAAAACCTTGACATTTGATCGAATTTGGCGTGCTTTTTTTGGTCTTGGCTCTTCTGGGCACTTCTATTAGGAAGATTCATCACCAGCTATAACCCTTTTGAGCAAATCTGGATCGCCTTTGATATCATTCATCATCTCCTGAGCGATGCTCATGCGACGGTTCTTTTGGTCAAAACTCAGCAATTTTGGAACAAACTTCACAAGCTTCTGCTCAATATTTTGGAAAAAATTGCATGGCATCAGCCATCCGATATGCCGACATCCTCAGCAACGTCTCACATAGTGATTTGACGATTCAACATAATAATTTTCATCAGTAGTAGATGTGCTGGGGTGTCGATGTGCGATTCAGAGTACAATCATGGTATGCCACTGTCAACATTTTGCGTTTTCAGCACTTACTTCTATTTCTCACACAAAATTTGATGCAAATTCTTTGATCCATTTCATATTTGGAGATTGGTATGGTGATAGGAAATGATTTGTTGAAATGGGTGCAACAAATGTCACTTTTACATCTTTATCGCCTATCCACAATTCATAAATCAGTGAGAAAATACAGAAATTCCATTGGATAATAGGTACGTATCAAATATACATCAATTGGGTATTGCAAAGGTTCTGATTTCATAACAAAATGTAAGTAAATTTTGCATATTTTTGAAATTTAAAAACACAAACTGAAGTGAAGTTATATTCAACAGAAGTCTGCCAATATAAATAAAAAGATAAGAACCTTATAGGCAACTCTACATTCGATTTTTGTCATCTGAATAAAACTCTTTTGAAATACACCCCATTGAAAATGTGCACGATACGCTCTTGGATAGAGACTTGCCCACAGCAATTACAATCTTAGCTTATAGTGCATTATTTGTTTAGGATAAATAAGAATACTTTGGTATTCGATAAGTATTGCCATATTTCAGTCAAAACTCCTACTCAGTTTCAAGATATCAATGGTTTAGAACAAAAGGTCAAACGACAAGAAGGTCAAAATTTTCAAGTATTTTGACGAAATTTATCAACTGAAAACCAAAATATATGTACATTAGGGAGATTTGCAATAATCATATTGTTTGTGGACTGAAAATGTCTCCAACTGCAAAAGTGATTTATTGGCAGATAACATTTTCAAATTCGATTCTTGCGAATTATTATTGCAAGGCAATTCGTTGATATCAGAGCCCAAAAACAGTGGAACGACATTTTCTTACTTAGGATTGTCCACAATGCACTCGTGGTCCAGCCTAGTACCGCTGATGATACTTTTTTTGGGTCGAAACAGTACTGTTTGTTGTTGGATCATGAGTGCTTCATTTCTGGGTTCTTGAATCAAATGTAACTGAGATTTTTGACTATGTCACTCCATTTTGAGATTATAGAACAATGTTAATATTTTAAGAAGCCTAGAAAAATCTGATGATAATTTACAGAAACGGAGACTTTTGTGACATGTTATTTCTTACAGAAGTTCAGTTCACCAGCTTCAAAAAAATTATGATTCATCAACAAAAATGAAATGAAACTGTTCAAGATTTCAATTAATTAAATCTGGAAAGAGATGACTCAACAACAACAACTATTAAAAATTAGTTTGAATATCATTTTTGTTCTTTCGTAATTTATGACTAAGGAAATGAACATTTACTCCTTGAAGAGTAATTGGGTAATTTTAACTTCTCCACGAAATATAATGTAGCTAGTTACATCCCATTATGTTTTAATTCATATGGATAATACCCATCATAATTACAGATTTATAGCTAGTATATCATTAAACATAAGATTACAATCTTTGACATGGATTTCCTATTGTTACTGAAATGATGTTAACATTTTAATAACAGGTTCACCACTTTTGGGGTCTGAGGAAGACACAATTTTGATGTTAGAAAGTTTGTTTTATAGAACACATGTAGGTGTGATTGTTTTGAGAGATTTGAAGAGAGAGGATTTCACTGATGATCAATGGGTGAAAAATCTGAAGTCTATGTAAATTTGTGATGAGCTGGTTCAAATTATTTTATTCCATACTGTCATATTCGTTGTGGTGTTGTAATGCAGCAAAACTGTGATAATCCCATTCACCAAGAGGATAAAAATAGACGATCTAACGCCACTTTCTCTCAACGGTGAGGTGATTCCATTTGGAAAGAGGTGAAATATCTTGGCATTGTCCTTGATAAACAAAACTACCTGGAACGCTCACTTGGAAAAAGTTTTACACAAAGCCAGACTGCCCTTATGGACGTGTCGAATGATTTGTGGTAAAACTTGGGGTTTAGGTTCCAAACAAATTCATTGGATTTATGTGATGATTGTCAGACCAATGACCACTTATGGTGCAGTTGCCTGGTAGCCAAAGGCTTTACAGAAAACGGCCCAGGCGAAGTTCTTTGGCTTACAGAGACAGGCTTGTCAGTAGTCCCATCAGTACCACACTTCAGCGGCCATGGAGATCCTTCTAGATATACCTCCTCTCCACATTTTTCTGGAGAGAGAGGCTAGATGGATTGCATGTAGACTTGTGCACATTGACAATTGCACAAATCAATTTAATGCAGATTGCAACAGACTGTTGTTTGATACAAGAAGTCACAGAATTTTGAAAATGACCTCTGACTTATGCCTCCGACTGTCAACTACGAACTGCCTTATAAAGTACTGTTCCCGAGTAGAGAGAACTGGATCCTCCGGGAGAAGGAAATATTCAGAGCAGATAGTTGTTGGTTCACAGATGGATCAAAAACACTCAGGTTCTGGTGCAGGTGTTTCCAATCGCAGACCCAGGACAGAGATATCCACCTGCCTAGGAACATATGCGACTGTATTTCAAGCAGAAAACAGCAGATCACATACTTTGTGCCTGCCCCGCTGGGAACAGAATCAGGTTTTTAGAGTTTGGCAAACCGTACTATTATCATCTGACCTGAAAGACCATTCATTATACAAACTAATCGGCTTCGTTGAAGAGCTGGGTTTATTTGGTCGAGTGTGAATAGGGGTGAACCACAATAAACTCTTGAGTTGCGGCGGAGGGTCGAATAGACTAACCTAACCTACAAAAACACGTGACATTAAAACGGTCGAAACTTTCAAAGCAACGTTATATTAATAGGTCTGAAAATACAATTTTTTATATGCTAGGCTAACATCGTACCAATAATCTGGAACATTCAAAATTAAGTATAGAGTCGACTTTCTGGGAATTTTTTGTGATATCGTCAATACAAGCTCAACTCAGTGTTTGTTTGGAAGCTTAAGCCATAAATTGACCTAAAACTGGCTCCAAATTGACCCCAAACAACGTTTATTATTCCAAATTGTTTTTGGAAAAAATGTCTGTAAATATTGATTTACCAACATTTTACGTCATACCACAAATATGTTGGTGATAAGATCTTACAACGTTGAGTGCGGTACACCATAGAGTACCGATTTTGTACCGCTTTTTTAACTAACTTACAATTACTAAAATAAAAAATATTAGCTTCACTGCTCTTACAATGAACATTCCAAAATTAACCTGCCTCTTTAGAATTACTAGACATGCACGTATCATGTCATTCATATGAGTGTCGTTTTCCTTTCATTTGTTTATTTGTATTTTATGCCGAAAAGTTTTTTTTTGAATGAATTTACCCAATTGTTCTTTGAAGGAAGATGCGAATTGTTAAAAAATATTTGTTTTGAAATAATATTAAAAGTAGTAGTGAGTAGAGTGAAGAAAGTAAAAGAAATATTTTTATCAAGTCTCTGTTTCAGTAAATATGATGTAAGTTTTCTTTTCCTGATGAGCAAACTGAAATTCTTGAAACTAGTATATTTCAGTCATCTCCTTTTAGACCTTATAATATTTTCATCCGATTGAAGCTATAATTTCATTGTCTTATCAATAACAAACTGAAAAGAATTTTCAATTACTAGTTTTTGTGAAATTCGGTGATGATGAAATTACGGGAGACTTTTTAATAGACTATCATTTATTTTATCGTGAAGACTTTGCTTGAAAAGTTGAGTGGAGCTTAATTTATTCAAAGTGAAAGATGCAAAAAAATGTTTTCTCGATATTTCCGGAACTGTCAATAGTTCCCGTTATATTGAGTTACCAACTTTTTTTGTTTACTATGAAGACATCAAATCATAATGATTATATACAGTGCTATTGAAATTGGAGTATTTGTATGAAGATATGAGTTAGACGGTAGGTCAGATTGTTCCATTGTTGCCTAATTTCGAATATTGTTGAATGATACATATCACTTTCAGTTCCAAAAATATACGGAAAAACTTAAACTTTCGATTTTTTTTTTACCGTGGCTTCTTTATTTACAGAAATATTGGAAATCTACACTTTGCCAATTTCTTATACAGGGTGTCGACCGAATTGGGGCAACCTCAACTTTGAAATTTCAAATTCGAACCTGCATTTTGTAGCAAATTTTCAATCAGCAACGTTCATTAATATTTTCAGTGAGGTTTTTCACGTCGAAAATCTTCCAGAAGTTAAAAAAAACTTAAAATTACTTGTTTAAGTCCCCCTTTTCGGTTCACGCGGAGGTCAATCATGAAATCAGTAATAAATGAAAACGAGTTACTGTTAAAAAAAGGCTGGTACTGACGTAATTAATTCCACTAAAGTGAAATTGCCTTCTCCAAATGAATGTAAACGACAATGTACGGTCTCCTTAGTGGTTTTATTTCTGAAAAATTCTTCCCTTTGACCAGGAGGGCATACATTCTATGTATGGTGCCCCACCTTGTATTGTAGTAGTACCGTCCCTTCTTAGGTTCACAAGATTAAACTAGAATCGAACTGGCAACATGTGCATTTATATTCAACACTCGAAACGAAAAAACGAATATCAAATCTTCTCCAAAATAGAAACATCCCTTGTAGGCCAGCGATAAATGTTTTTACCTGACCAGCTATTTCTGAAATACTTTACCTAGAGTTCGGTATATCACATCTACAAGTCACTAAACAACGTTCACCTGTTTCAGGTACCACCTTAATGTCCTTTTGCTGGCTGTCGCATTTCTATCCTCTTTGAGTTCATGTAAATTTTGCAATTCGTCGTTCTGGTAATATTACTCGTAAATCTTTTATAAGAAAAAGAACTCTTTTGTCGCAGTTGTCCTGGCAGAGGTAGGTAGCTTCTAGGGGATATAAAATTCTTTTTACTTTGCAATGATTTATGTTGCATGTTGACTCATATAAACGTCCAGCTGGCGCTTTATCGATTATCAACAGAAAGACGTTTATGAGTTGTATTTCATGGTGATTGTTTGTCTCAGATATGAAATTTATGACTTTAAAACATAGATACTATGAGTAGAAATGTCGGATCTTATTCGTCTGCGAAAAGTTATTTTCTGGCACGTAGTTTACCTCCTTGATAATACTTATGTTCAGTAAGGAATACTTACGAATGATATTTTCATTTGAGTAGACAGGCATTTATTTACTAGGCTAATAATAAAATACATTTGTTGTAACAAGACAGATTTTTGGTACACACGAGATATGCTCGTACACAGAAGATACAAATAACATTAACAAGACAACATAACATAACAGCATAACATTAACATTGATAGATTTGTAGTGAGGCACAATTATATCCAGAATATCACACAAATACACCTGAAATACTTATGGCAAATGTGGGAATCTTTTGATGAGAACTCCAAAGATTATTGATGTCATTTTCAGGGAAAGGTGATGAAAATACTTCTGAAACTTCTATAGCATACACGGTTTCGTCATAATCGTCCCACTGAGAGAACTATTCCCAATGTGGTGGATGAATTTGAGTCCACTGGTATAGGAAACGGTCAACCAACATCCGTACGTCGACGAAACGCAAGATCTGC
>WOGL01001076.1:0-12283 GCA_015342145.1 Leptinotarsa rubiginosa
CGAAGGCCTTAGAAAAGTATGTGTAAATAACATCAGTTTGGGCCCTATTGTCAATAGATTCAGCAATATGTTGCTATTACAGTCAGAAGATTGGACACTGCCGGACACTTTGAAAATAGAACCTTTTCTCAAAAAATTCAAGAAACATTTGATAACATCCTTAACAGAAATAGAAAGAAAGGAAATACGTAAAATTATACAAAAACTGTGAAACATAAATGTTAATTTTATTATATTTGATATCTGGATCCTAATATTTTTTACCCGTATTGTTTTTAATTATCATAATTGTTCTATTTTATTATTGTTCTGTAGTTTACCCACACACACAGGGTTTTACCCTCTGTGGAAGTATCCGATTATTCATCAAGGTATATTGTACTCTATATACTCCATTTTATATTTATGTAATTTACTGATGAATGAATTATTATTATTATATTATTATTATTATATCATTCTGATACTAAAAAATATATATTTTATTGGTTTGAAGTCGCTTCATATCAGATAAAAGTACAAGGCAAGTCCTCAGAAAGTCTGTTCAGCTCAAATTTCTCTATAACCGACTCATTCATTAATTTACAAAATATCACGGACAACTTTGATATATCGCAGACATTACAGAAACTTCGTTAAATATATCCTCATTAATTGCAGTTTCTGTTGTTGATAGCTTTATCGGGCGGAGGGCATTCTATATATATCGGCAGGCAATTATGAAACATTATTGCCTTTTTCTGGGCCGTTAATTTTTTCATATTGGTCCGGCAAGGCAAATTAATAAATTTTTCCAGCCCACAATCAATCTAAACCTTTCTTCCATTTCCCCCTTTGGCTTCAATGTCCTCTAGTTTCATAACGGTGTAATAATTGGGCCGGATTTTATTTATTACAGTTTTTGTGTTGGCGTTATTTTTCACTTAATTTTACGCATGATATTAAATTAGACGTGCTGTCGTACCATTTTAATATTTCAAGCATTTCATTATACTTTGTACTATTCTTAATACGCCAACCACAAATATCCGTTTCGACGAAAATATATATCGTGAAAAAATTAATTTGGATAACACTTACTTTTCGAATACACTGGAATTCGTGGAAGTGATCCGGATTGAACCATGACGAGATGTGAAGTTATTTCGATTCAATTCATTTTTTCTAAGCGGCCAGTACTCTTTGGAATTAGATCAATAATTATAAGAAATCACGAAATGCTCTCCAAACTTTCCGTGATTGAGACAGAATACCGGGACATCTGTTAAATGCACGTGTCTTTTCAGTGAGGAATAATAATAATAATGTAGGGCTCGAAGGAAACTCGAAACAACTTCTATCTTATTTATGCAGTCTTGTTGTTATTTCAGTAAATTACAGTCATTTTCAATAAGTTATCATAGATTTCACTCATTTTCAGAAAAAAAACCCTTTTTCAGCCGATTTCAATCACTACGAATCAATAACAAGACTAAGAACAAAGCTCAACAAAAAAGGAGACATAATTTCACAAGAAATTATCGATTTTATAATTATCAAACATTCAATAAAGGAGAATTTTACTTAAATATTATTTACAAACATTGAATTCTTATTCAGAGAACTACTTCTATGCTCTTTTATTCTTGTGGGGAAGTTCTCCTCGTTTGACCAATGTAGAAGTTCGTATAAAAATCCCCAGTCAACTTGTATACTACTGATATATCCGATACTGAAGTTTCGTCTGCCTGACAGTGAATTTTTTTAAAGTAATATTTAATTTATTGCTACATATTGTTTTCACCGATATCGACGAAATTTTATTGTATTTTCGGATTTTTCCTCCATGATGAAAGACATGAAACTATCGGAAACTCATTCGTTTTCGAGACACAAATTGTTGAAATTTTCCAAAAGATGGTTGATTTTTGTCATAAGATTTTTGCAATTTTAGTTATTTTTATCAAACATTTTATAGAAAAAAGTTATTTATTTTGACGAGATCCACCAGATACTTAGTTTTTGTTATGTTCTCAGCAACTTCACTTAGCGCCCTAGGAGCAACTATGGCCGGAATGAATCTGTAGGTAGAATTTTGAGACTTGCAAATACATACAATGTAGATTTAAATTTTTTAAATTCTTCTTTGGAAACATTTAAAAAGACTGTGGATAGATTGTAATTCATTAACTTATTTTTACGATTTTTCAAATTTTATTTTCTATATTTTTTCCTTAAACCTACCTTAGATTACTGTTAAATACATATGTGTGAATTTGTTAATTAATTTGTAAAAAATAGGCATTGCCGTAAAATAAATATGCATCGATATGGACAATTGTAAATATCTGTGTACCTTTTTTACTTGGAAGAGGTTTAGGGAATTAGGTTTTTCTATAGAAAGTGTCAAAAGTTTACTGTCAAAAAAGTTTGGGCAATTTGAAATAAATAATAAAACGATGTTACATGACAATTAATACGAAATTATAATTTCCTACGCCAAAAATACCCCGGGTACCGAATTTCGTGCAAATAACTCATTTTTTTGCGAAAGCTATTTTTAAAAAACGAAAAAAAAATTGAATTCCAACACTCTCTTTTCCGAAACAAAACATTATGTAGACTTTTTTTCATAAAATTGTCGCAGTAATACGTTACATGAATATTTTAACGTACTTATGTTACACTCTGTATATATCGATGTATGACTACGGTAAGCAAAGTTGTCACATTTTTAATTATTTCAATTTTAATTTTTTTATCTCATACTTAACGTATTGTAAAACGTGTGTTCATATAATAGATAATTTTTGACTTACCACATATATGCTATGTATCGCAAATGGTGAATAAAAATTATTATTATTATATGTACAAAAGCACAAAAACAAATCAAAAATATCTCACAAGTACTTACCTCTGAAACGAGGCGCATAATTGAAATTAGCATCGAGAACGTAGTTAAAATAATTCGTATGATTCATAGTATTGAACGTAGATAACAGAGATGTCATACTGAAGATATTAGTAAAACTGAATATTTAAAATACGATATTCACTATATGTATTGATCACACAGAGATAATTGAAGCTTTCTCTAAATTGATAAGAATTATACAAACACCATACGTGTAAAAATATATTATTCCTCTATTTACACTATCAACACCAGGCCGTACACGATCATGAAGTATACCAAAGCACTGACAATTAAAATGGGAAGAAACAAGAGTCCGCAATTTCGCGACATGTTTTCCAAAAATTTATCCTTCTTGAGACATGCCGTTCAAAGGATCGCGAGAAGTTGACTGACAGGGTGGCCAGTGGTCAGACGCGATAGAGACGGTAATGCATTCACCCTCACACCCCCATATGTCGGGTTTCCAACCCTGAGACATACTAATGCTCGCTATGTGTGGGAGATCGAATACTAATCGAAAACAAAATCGCTCAGAAATGTATGAGATGAAAAGTTATCAAACGGAGAGGTTATTGATGAAGCCTGTAAGACCCCCAGAACGGTATGAGGGGTTCGTCACGAGTGACGGGGAAAAGGTTTCGGAAGCATAGAGATCATCTTCAGCATCTGTCCTAGATGGAACCACAAACTCCTAGATTTTGCACAAAAAAAACTTCCAGGATAATTTTCTCAAACATACTACTAGGTATTGACTAATGAACAGAGGTTGTAAATAGTTTTTTCCTTCCAGTTCTCCAAAGTAGCAAGTTCAAACAAAGTTTTCGATGTAAGGTATGATTGTTTGTGCAAAAAATATTTTAGAAATATTTCTCGTTCACAAAAGGGCCATATCAACTTCTTTTTCTCTCTCGAAAGAAATTATGAATTAATTGAATGAAATTATTGAATCAATTGCAAATATATATTAATCAAATTCAAAATTATACTGTCTACACTGGACTAGAGTCACTGGAGTCAAAATCTGAAACAGTTTATGATATTAATAGTATGAATACTCTAAGAAATTATGCTCTATTTTCAAAGCTGAAAAATAAATTACGACTCCCCAAAGACAATGAAATTAGAGTTCTTATAGAATACAATGATTTATTTATCTGTTGAAGTTTTCTTGTCGTTTACACGAAGACACAAACATGTTCTTCAATGGAAAAATAAATTGTGTTGTATTGTATTCTTTTTGAATGATAACCAGTCTATGTCAATCACAAACAATAATAATATGGAAATCAGCAAAATAATAAAAAAACAATTGCATTCTGCACCAATGTAGAAAATATTAAGATAAGTACAGTTTTTTCCACAAAAAAAAAAGAATAAAAAAACTGTTTTTTCAACATGTTTAGTTTCAATTGAAGTTCCACAATTTGATCTGTCATTGATTATCCATTAGCATGGTTTTCCTGTAGGGGAAAGTCATTACTATATAGGAGTAAGATTAAAGGTCCCAAGATCGACCCCCGAGGAACTCCAATAACAGAATGCGTCCTTTTCATGTAACATACATCCAAATGGTTGAAAAATTATATAAAGGGCATGCGAAATCAAATTTTATCACATAGAAAAAGATCTGTGATTCTGATTATTTCCTTCCCAATCTGTTATACAAGAAAAACCACAAATGAAATGAATATTTATGCAATTGTTTACATTCCTACATGTTGAAACGTAGCACTGTCAGTGCTAAATCTAGCTCTTATGGAAAAGCCTTTGAAAAAACCATGTAGAAATCGTTAGGGTAATGAAAATATCTCTGACCAATGGAAATGTATCAACTCTTCAGTAGGTACCAAATGCTGCGAAATCTACAAAGTTCTTACCGATGGATGGATACTAATTGGATGAGTTGCACCGTTCTGGAATGAAGAAGCACGAATCTCAGGTTGAATGATGGAAACTCTGGTGGGATTGCATAAGCAGACATTTCTAACAAAGTGTTTATTGATCCTTTGACCAGATTGATGGATCTACATTCTGCAAACTCAACTAGCTCCTTCTAAACTAAGACATTTAGATATGAACAAACTATAGTGCAAACTTGAAGGCATTGGAATTAGACTCAAAATGTATGTTACTTCCTATGAAGCATAGCGTCATCAGTGTGATTTTTCTCTTTACATCATCTTACCGAGTAATTTGTTATCTCTAGAACATGAATAATTTGGAACGGAGTGAGATAAAAATGAAAAAAAACTTGAGTACTCTTGTTTACTGCAGTTTCATCTATAAAAAAATAACATTTGTTAAACTAAAGTGGTGTATTTAATTTAGAAATGAAAATTGAGCAAATCTATTCAAAAATATGTAACATCAATTATTACACAAGTGTTATAATAACTGATGATTAGATCACTTGGATCTGATATTATCAGCCATAGTATGAGAGACGATGTTGAGAAAGACAGTTACAAATACCACTACTACTAATACTACTAAAAAGATTACGTAACTCTTCATGAGGTCTTTCCTTTCATTTCTGGTTTTTGCAAGTTCAATGCAGGCAAGAAGATTTGCCATCTCTGTTAAGAATGTTCAGTCATATCTGTTAAACATGTTCTGTCATCTCTGTTAGAAATGTTCTGTTATCTCTGTTGAAAATGTTCTGTCATCTCTGTTTGAAATGTTCTAATGTTTCTGTTAAGAATGTTCAGTCATATCTGTTAAACATGTTCTGTCATCTCTGTTGGAAATGTTCTGTCATCTCCATTGAAAATGTTTTGTCATCTCTGGTGAAAATGGTTTATTGAGAATGTTCTGTCATATTTGTTAAAAATATTCTGTCTTCTCTGTTATGAAAATTCTGTAATTTCTGTTGGAAATGTTCTGTCATTTCTGTCATATTTGTTAAACATGTTCTGTCATCTCTATTGAGAATGTTCTGTCATTTCTGTTGAAAATAGTTACTGTCATATCTGTTGAACATGTTCTGATATCTCTGTTAAGGATGTTCTGTCATATTTGTTAAAATATTTTGTCATCTCTGTTATAAAAGTTCTGTCATTTCTGTTAAAAATAGTTTCTGCCATCTCTGTTGAATATGTTCTGACATTTCTGTTGAGAATATTCTGTCATATTTGTTGAAAATGTTCTGTCACCTCAATTAGAAATGTTTTGTTATCTCTGTAGAAAATATTATGTCATCTCTGTTGAAATGGTTTCTGTCATCCTTGTTGAAAATGTTCTATTATCTCTGTTAAGAATGTTCTATCTTATCTGTTATCTCTCTGTTAGAAATGTTGTGTCATCTTCGTTGATAATGTTTTGTTATCTCTGTTATAAATATTCTGTCATATTTGTTAAGAATGTTCTGTCATCTCTGTTGAACAAGATCTGACATCCCTGTTGAGAATTTTCTGTCATATCTGTTGAAAATGTTCTGTCACCTCTGTTAGAAATGTTTTATTATCTCTGTTGAAAATGTTCTGCAACCTCTGTAGAAACGGTTTTTCTGTCATCCCTGTTGAAAATGTTCTATTATCTCTGTTGAAAATGTTCTATCATATCTGTTAAAAAGGCTCTGTAATCTCTGTTAGAAATGTGTCATTTCCGTTGAAAATGTTTTGTTATCTCTATTAAAAATGGTTTCAGTCATCTCTGCTGAAAATATCCTGTCATCTCTGTTGAGAATGTTCATTTCTGTTGAAAATAGTTCATGTCATCTCTGTTGAACATGTTCTGACATCTCTGTTAAGAATGTTCTGTCATATCTGTTGAAGCTGTTCTAGATGTTCTGTCATCTCTGTTGGAAAGGTTACGTCAAATCTGTTAAAATGTTCTGTAATATCTATCGTAAATGGTTTCTGTCATTTCTGTTAAAAAATATCTGATCAGAAAGATTTCTTAAGACGAGAAAAAGTGTTTTTGTACAGAAAAAGCAGACACACAGAAACAGTATATGCAAATTCATATATCGACCGCTTTCACAGGAATTTTCTACGTGATGATATTTGAATAACGTATGTGAAATTTCATCCTAAGCAAATATTATTATCAACCATATTATTGGGTTATCTAGAATTACCTGCGAACACCTAAAAACAAATTGAGTGTCTTTAGATATTAATAAAGAATTACGATTTCTAATAAGGCGTCAATATATCAATATGAGTGGGACAGATCTATTTGAATAGTATTAATACACGATATTTCCAAAGAGATAACAGGTGTTTATAATATTGAAAGCAAATAAATTCATTCTGAATGGTTGATAATACTATTTATATTTCATCATGATAAATAGATGTGACTGATATTTATGCACATACAGAGGGATTTCCAAAATTTGAATTATTAGGAATCCAGAATTGATGGGAAAACAGACTGGAATTGGAAATCTGGTCACTTTTGAATTAATCTCGTGAGCTTATAGGACTCACGATAAGACTATTACCATATACAGTCCAATAATTGCAATAAGAATGCACAAGAACTGGTCATAGACTAAAACATGAAAAATATTGAAAGTCATTTTTTGATGAATGAATAACAAGTTTATGACCTTCTTCATTGTTATTGTTACCTTCCCAATTCACAAAAAAAATTAATTGGTGAATTTTATGCAAGACTGGAATTGATGTAGATTATATTTAACGAAAAAAGAAAATAATGCAATTTTGAAAGACTGTAGTTCAACATGTCTCCAGATGAGCCAGTTTGTGAATGTTAACTTTTTATTTTCGTTTTAGGAAATGTACTTTCATAAAAACAACTCGTATTGTCTCCCTCTTTTTTCCTCTTCATCTTCGCGAAATTAAGAAACCGAAACCTCTCTCTTTCGGGTTTTCAAACCCTCAAATTCTAATTGCATTTCGGCAAAGAATATTCATAATCAATTGAGATATTTGTTTTCACTTCTGATGACCTAATCATGGAATTATATTGACTCTTGAAGCCCTAAAACATAATTTGGACTGAAACATTATCTTATCAAGTTTTACGAATACTCACTGATAAAATTAATTTCATTTCAATATTTTCAAGGAAAAACTTATGGAAATTTCTGTAAATTAGGAAATTGATGATATTGTCAATATAATGATATCTAAGGATTATAATATTTTACAAAAAGTCCATTCTTTTTCTGACATAAAAGAAATAAAATAAGTTCAGCCCAAATAATGAAAATTTAATAAATGTTGATGAAAACTGATATCAAGATTAAGAACAGATGTTTAAATCCAAGTAATTGATTTGAATTTTCAACTTGTCTGAATAATTTTGTTATCAAATATCGGATATTTTTGAATTATCATCGTGACATATCAGATGTGTAAGTTTCTCATTTTCCAATATTAAATTTAAACTAAATACCAAATAGTAGATTCACTGTGAAAAAGTGGTAGTTTTAAATGAATTGTGGGGATACCAAAATCAGTTTCTGTTTTTGTATGTCATTCTGACCACTGTTGAAAAGTTTCAAAATTATTTACTACATTGATTTATAAAATGTATTGCAGTTTTCATCATTTTCATTATTATTCACGTTTAAAATTTTATTATAGATCAGAATTGTTTGAAAAAAGCAAGCAAATTATTTTTATTGCAACAGAAAATTTGTTCTTCTCAAAAAGGACGTACTTCTGAAGTTATGAACATTCCTTATTTTTGAAATATAACGCTCGAAACTTATATCAGTATTAATAACTGTCAATTTATCAAAAAGGCATTAAAGCTCTCATAAAAGCGCAAAATGCGAAACTTTGAAACATTAATTAATTTAATTATCAAACTTTTTCGACATTTACTGAACCTTCTTCGTTATTTACGGCTTCGATATTAGATTATATTTTATGTCTCCGTTTTAATCTTGAATGGAAGTGCTATATTGTTTCTATCTAGGAGGCGTTATTTGATGGAATTACCTGAATTTCCCGAGAACAGTCAAGGAAAAAGGATGTACAGGGTGTGGAAATGAAACATATCAACCAATTTCGAAATTTGATTTTTGATTTGAGGCTTTACCTAAAGAAAAGTATATTAAAACTACAGTCAATTGATGACAGATAGAAGAAAAAATAATGAACAATGAATTCATTGTGGCCCAAACACAGACTGTGTCAAGCTTCTCAAAGAATAGCAGATTAATTTATTTGGTGAGTGATCTTTTGAGTCAGATCAAAATGCTTTTATTTGCCAGATGGTGATAGTAGAAGAGTCAGTAACTTTATTTGATTACGTTATATAGAAGTTTTCAACTCTACTAAAGACTGAAAACCAAACTCAGGGACAGGCACTGTTGTTTTTTCATTTTTCAAACAGAAACGCGTCTTCCGACAGTCCAAGCTCCTTCATATTCTGTACAGTTGACAGTAAGTATTTGGTATGATTCTCCATAGAATATCTAAAACTGGACCTATGGAACTGATGCATCACCGTTGAAAACATATCTGCCAATACTGGCGAAAATTCAATTAACAACTAAATTGGCGAGAAATTACTTTGCCATGAATATTTATTTGTGATTCTATGAACACCCTTTCTTGTGAGGACGAGAGAGTAGCTTCATCACCCTCCAGGACAGATTGGCCAAGAATTCAAAACCAGAAACAATTTGTTGAATCATTGGTCGCTTCTGTATACACCTGTACCATGATATGAAGGTTTTTAATTTATAAATGAACCAACAGCAATCTGCTTCTAGGATTTCTTCCTTTCGGAACCTTCTCATGATTATTTCTGTATAAGACAGCGGTCATAACTTGAATGATGTGGCTTTCAATGTCAAGCAGTAGTCTGTTACATTCCACATAAGCCTGTTCTGTGCAATTAGCAATACAGCCAAATTTCGTTGTCCATCTAGCCCCTCATTCCAGAAAGAAATGGAATGGCTCCAGTTAGATTTTCATGGCCGCTGGTGGTATACTACAGATGACACCAGAGGTAGCCAGGCAAGCCTGTCTCTTGATAAGTAGGGAAACACCTTTTTGTTCTAGTGAGGAACAACTTTTTTCAATAGAAGTCTTTCTCTGTACACCAATTATTCTGAACCATTTGTTATGAAGCTTTCTTTCGAATACCAAGTAACTATTCCGTATACCATCAGTGGACTAAATCTGATATTGGTACCCTAAGCCCCTAGATATGTCTCAAATAATTCGACATATCCACAATCTTGGTGCAGAACTTCTCTCAACTGAGCATTCAAGGGTCACCTTTATTTCACTTCCGCGCCAGATGGAATAATCTTACCATTAAAGGAAAGTGGAGTTGGCTTTTCTGAGTTCCTTATCCTCGTAAAGGGGTCTATCACAGTTTTGCTATGTCTTACGTATCAACATGGTTCAACCTTCTTTGGAGGATAATAGAAGCTACCCTCACCGAGATGGCAATGTTATCTGCTGGCAGAATACCAAACGAACTGTCGTCAAGAGTGATCACAGAATGGGGGATAGTACCCAACTCTGTGGAAAAACCTCTGGTGTCCTTGACACCAAGGGTCTTATCTTGAAGCCTTTTTTAGCCAGGGCTAATCCTTCGACAACTTCTCAAACTCGATGGTATAGCGATATGCTTATACAACGAATGCCCTTTGAGGATCTTCTGATTTTCGGAAATAGGAAAAGTCACACGGAGCTATGTCTGGCGGATATGGAGACCGGACATCGTCACAGTAATGTTTTTGTCTAAAAATTCATGAACAAGCAATGAAGTGTGAGAAAGTGCATTATCGTGGTGTAAAAGCCCACAAGCAAACCATTTGCGACTTCTATGATTGTGGTTCGGTGATCGTCCATAATCATTTTTCTCAGTGCTGGGACGTTCTGTCATCTTCAAAGTTCTCACAAGCATATTTTAACTCTACTCACTTCTAGCGATGCTCCATCTCTGTAATCAGTCCAAATAGTACTCGACGTTTTTCTCTACACAATAATTGTTCACGAAGGTGATTGCCTCTTCATTTGACGAAAATCTCTGTCCTCCGAGCTTGATTTTTTGATGTGGGAACGAAAAGAAGTCGCTTGGAGCTAGATCTGGTGAGTAAGGCGGATGGTTAAGCAGTTCAAACCGTAATTCGTGGATTTTGTTATGGCAACCGCTGAGGTGTGAACTTTCGCGATGTTTTCGTTGGTAGTTGTAGTTTTTGGATGTCCCTTTCAAAAACAAATATTTGAAGACAGCTCGATACCCGATTTGTCCATTTTCACTCAAACGACTGTTACATAATGACTGCGTGTCCAAAACTTTGGTAAGTAACGTCAACAGATAAACAACGAAATTCAGTGGATTTCATTTACAGTGCTGCCATCTTAATGCACTTTTCAAACCATCTTTGTAGCCCAGCTTTTAAAACACGTCTAACTTCAGCGGCTGCCAGAGACAAAGTAAACCATGAAAAAAATGAGAAGTAGACCTTCCAAACCCATGAAATTCACAAATCCCCATTATTTTCCCAACATACTTGTTTTGTTGAAAAGGATCAGACATAAAAATAAAATGCCATTCTAACGCTTTCGTGTATGTGATTTTTGATAAAACGACTAGCCCCTACATAAGAACTGAGCCTGTTTAATAAAATATCATCGAAATCTCCTCAAATACGCCCCGGCATCTCACAGAACAAACAGAAATTCCAGTTGGCAGAAAATGTTTACCGTTTCATTACGACTCGAGAATGTTTGAGTCTCAAACAACAATTCTTTGTTTCTTGTAGAAAAATTCATCTCGGCGGATACAAAATTTATTTGAGATACATATGAAATTGCCCGCGCCTCGAGCAGATTTCAATACCAAACTCTTGCTCTTTCCGCTCAAAGGTGAACGAAATATAGTATTCATTGAAAGAAACGAGTTTTATGTGCGTTTAAGTACACATTCGCGGGCGAGCTCTATACTGCTTTCCTTTTCCAGTCCAGCGAGAATTTATTTTGCAATTCTATCGAAGGGGGTCTATGGTCAGCTGCTTTCCCTTTCAAAACCCTTATTGGTATACTGGGTAAACAGAGTTAAAGCGTACGCTCTGGTCCTCGTGAACTTATTCAAACAGGCATCCTTCCAGCATTGAGTGAATTTGAATTCATACATAATTTTCTACGAGCCTTTCTCGATATTCGCTCAAAAAAATAAGATTAGGTGAGTTCCATTAAAATTACTCATTATTTTATAGAGCTGCCCCTTTATCTTTATTATCACCACTATATAGAATGTCTAAAACCTTCAATATTCAATATTTCGAAATCTCTTTAGATTATTTCAAATGCAGGACGAAAAAATCTTTATTGATAAGTTTCTGTCACTCTTAGAATTATTATGTTATCCTTTGATTCTATAATGCTTTTTTCATATTCATTTAATCTCAGATCACACTCAAACTAAAATTATGAAGTGGGT
>WOGL01001077.1:0-12281 GCA_015342145.1 Leptinotarsa rubiginosa
AAGCCAAAAACTTTCTTTCCCAAAAATTAATCACTCCTAAAAAGATAACCCCTTCAATTCAAATATTTAATTTCCTTATAATACCTCTGAATTATTCTCTAATCAGGAAGTATATCTACTCTAACCAGTGAAAATACGGAAAAAAACCTGTGAAAACACAGGTTAGCGTATATAGCATTCAGTAATTCAGTAATTATGGTCACTTTTAATAAAAAGTAATGAAATAACCCAGGAATATTGTTGAAACATGTGAAGCAGCTTATACGATAATATATTTGACAGTGTATAAAATCTAAACGAGTGTTAACATAGTTACGATAATATATTGAAATAAGCGGGTACTGGAAAATTTCGACGTTAACGTAAATCAGAGGTGCTGATGCCACGTAAACCACCATATATAAGTAAGTGATAAGTAAACAGAAAGTAACTATTTTTTTAGGCTTATTCTGTGATCGAACTGTCAAGCACAGAACGTACTTTCTGTATTGTCAAGTACACGTCACGTATTGTCGAGTTTTGTTTTTAAATAGTTTTCAATTTGGAATACAACTAAAAGGGAAAAATAAAAAATTACACTATTAGGATGACTAGTTTACGCCAAAAACAAATAAGTAAGATTACTCCGTGAACTTACTTGAGACTCAATAATATCTAATCTCATTTTAGATGCTGTAAAACAAATGTTGAATTTGAATCAACCCCAAACTAAAATGAGTTCTTCAGAGCCTGTTTGGAAAATACTTGTGTATGACCGAGTAGGACAAGATATAATTTCCCCTTTAATGTCGGTGAAAGAATTACGAGAGCAGGGTGTCACATTATTTGTGTAAGTCATTTTATGATGGTTTAGAGGTCTTCAATTCAAACATAAATTTTCAGCCAATTGCATTCAGACAGAGATCCTATTCCTGAGGTTCCAGCTGTTTACTTTTGTGCACCGACAGAGGATAACTTGGATAGAATTAGCCAAGATTTCCAAAAAGGTGTTTATGATATATATCACCTCAATTTCATTTCGCCAATTTCTCGGCAAAAGCTGGAAGATTTGGCAACTGCTGCGATTACAGCTAATAGTGTAGCTAATATACATAAGGTAATTATTTTGCGAGATCTCTTGTGCTTCAGTTTATGACACAAATTTCACATTAATATTATAACTAAGGTGAAACTACGAGTTCCACAGTCTTCAGTTATTGGCCTTTCACTAGTTTTTCTGTATATTAATGATTTTCCACATATTTTAGGATAGTGCATTTAACAATTTTTACTGACGATTCAACAATAACAATAGGTGAATTGAATGCTGAATTTGATTCCCGAGAAATAGGGCAATTTCAAACACATCAAAATTAAAAATAGCCAATTTTGGCTATTATTAATTTTGATAACAACCAACTGTCTTCAGAAATAAAAATCTCAAGCACTCATTTGGATGAGGATCCAAATTTCAACAGACACAAAAAAATGTTTTTTGTGTAGTAGTACATTTCTATTACTCATTTCTAACTGAGTTCGTGATTTACCTTTCACACACTATGTGTCGTCGTCAGTGATGATTAAATATTATCATTATTACCATACTATCAGTTTAGATTAGTTTTTTGTAGGTCTTTGATCAGTATATAAATTTCATCTCCTTGGAAGACGACTTGTTTATTTTGAAACACCAGAACAGTGACCTGATATCCTACTACAGTAAGTTTTTTATTGACGATATGCAGCTTAGAAGTAATACTATCCTTCTTTTAGATATAAACAAAGGTGATACTAAAGATACTGAAATGGAAACCATTATGAATACCATTGTTGAAAGTTTGTTTTCAGTTTTTGTAACTTTGGGTGAGTCGAACAAATAACCCATACATTTTTGAATGGCAATACTATATTGTTAAACATTCACTTTTATCAAAAAAACAGACACTTTTCCCAATCACCAGAATTCCAATATTTTTCTTGACACGCATATCACCAACCAAGTTGGCTTCTTCGGGTGATGAATAACACCAATTCCTAGCTCTAAAACTAATCTCTATTTATTGCTAACAGGGTACACTTTCCAATACACTCAGGAATCGAATCTCGGACCATTTCTATTTTTTTTTTCTTGGTATCATCGGCATCGACTACATTGGTCATTAGCCTGGTGTCTTGGGTAGGTAATGTTAATAACTCCCCGAGCCACCTAGGGAGCATCATGGCTATTGGCAGTCCGTCAGCCATATAACGTTGCAGAATCTATTCTTATTATTTATTATTGACCTCAGTAATTATGTCAATTGTAATAAGTTATATAATGGAATTGGTCGATACTTGATGAAAATCTGTAACTAACGTATTCAAAAAACAGTTTATTGTGAGATTTTCACTAAACAGTTGAGTAAAGACACGCCTGAAGAAGCTATTGTATGGTGAAACACGTGTCGCGTTTTTGTAAAACTGTTAAGTGAAAATGTCACAATAAAGTGTTTTTTAGATACGTTTGTAATAAGTTATTTTTTTGCAGATGATTTAAACATATTTTCACCCATCAAAACTATCGAAGATTCTAATACATTGCAACATCAGTTAGAAAATATACAGACTTGGTGTGAAGTTAACAAACTATATCTCAGTGCATCCACTGTAGGAAAATGTAGTAGGAAAATGTCAGTCAATTACCAAGTAGATACCATTTCACTGTTACATAGTAACTCAATTAAAGATTTTGGTGTATATTTTGATCAAAATTTGTCTTTTTTCAACTACATTAGATCGAAAGTAAGTGAAGCATTGAGAGATTATGGCTTTATAGTTCGCAATTGTAGATATTCTTCAAACATATCTGCTCTAATTACTCTTTATGTAGCTTTTTATTAGGTAAAATGATTTCTGTTTATCTGACAAATCCCATACAATGTATATTGTCAAGTGGAAAATGAAGTAGTATTATTATTATTATTACTCAAAGTCAAAATTATAATATGGCTGTGTTCTATGGTCTCTATTTTACAATTGCTATAATACATTAATTGAAAAAGTTCAACGTTGTTTCCTAAAATCTTATGGTATCTATCGTGATAGAGGTATTCCATATGAATCTCTTACCATAACATTCAATATTAAAAGTCTTGAATTACACAGAAAACTTGCTGGAATAATTTTTTTTATATAAATTACTGCACAGCAATGTGGAAGCTATGGAGGTGTTATCTCTTATAAATTTCTGTGTGTCTCATTTTGGAACTAAAATTACAAAAACTTTTTACAGCGGACTGGTCACCTATCGTTAGCATTTGCAATAATTTCAGTTGAATTTCAAATCTGTGTGATATCAATTTCGATTCCCTAGAATATATTGTTGAAACTAAATCTGTTTTTCATGGAGACACTACATTTTTCAGGTCTTAGTAGTTGAATATTTGCTGTGTGTTCTTTGAAACGAGCTTTAATGGCTTGCTTAGCCTGACCAATATTTTTTTTGTCACAGTCACAGATCTGAAGTGATCAAGAAGTTTTGATGGCTACTTTCACATTCAACTTTGTAACTTTTCAATAAGTTGAACCGAAATTAACCTTCAAAACTTTATTCTTGCTTCAACAAATGTTAGTTAACCCTAAAAACAAGATGTTGGAAAATGGAAAGTCGGGGATATATGAAATAAGCTGTGAGGACTGTGACAAAAAAAATATTGGTCAGATTGAACGAACCATTGGAAATCGTTTCAAAGAACACACATCACATATTCGTTTCGTTGAAGACGATTTGGAGAAAGGCCATAGAATAAATGAAAACTGTCTGAAATTATTGAGATCAGTACATGCCACTAGATTTTTGGATGCATTCGTAAGTCTGGAAATATCAAAGTGTGCAAGATTTTCCGCAAATTCCTACCCGAAATTATTGATGTGTATTCGAAAATTACCTCTGCCTTTAAGTGTATACTGTTAGATATAAATAGAGGCTAGTTTTAGAGTTTAGAGTTAGGAATTAGTTTTCTTCTGAAGACGCCAACTTAGTGGTGAAACACGCTTTGAGAAGAATATTACATTTCCGGTGATTGAGAAAAAATGTTTATTTTTGGATTTGCTCTGCGCCACAGGTTTCAGCTTCACTTTTCATTCACTTCCATCCAAAACATTTTCAGGAAACGTCCCGATAATCCGTAGTCCAAAGGGTAATGCTGCTGAAATGGTTGCCAAAAAATTAGACAAGAAATTGAGAGAAAATCTGTTTGACGCCAGAAATAATTTATTTGTTTCTGACGCACAATCGGGAAATTTCAATTTTCAGAGGCCCCTTCTAATAATTTTGGACAGGAACGTAGACATGGCCACACCTCTGCACCACACTTGGACCTATCAAGCCTTAGCTCATGATTTACTCGATCTGGCACTTAACAGAGTTATCATCGAAGAGTCCACTCCCACAGGAGGTACTCTACGAAAAACATTCTTTGCGACAGAATTTCAGTTAATTTTTTATACTTCTAGGTGCCAGGGCAAAGAATCGTGCTTGTGAACTTGATTCGAAAGACAAGTTCTGGACGACGCATAAAGGTAGCCCCTTCCCAACGGTTGCAGAGGCTATTCAAGAAGAGTTGGAACAGTACAAATCTTCGGAAGAAGAGGTGAAAAAATTGAGAACTTCGATGGGCATCGACGGTGAAAATGACATAGCTCTGTCTATGGTGTCAGACAATACAGCAAAAATTACCTCCGCCGTGAATTCTTTGCCTCAACTGTTGGAAAAGAAAAGACTGATCGACATGCATACTTCTGTGGCAACCTGTAAGTTTAACGGTTTTGTTTTTTGTAGCTGACCTTCTCGAGATCAGGATTGAGTTTTCTGTCGATCCCATAGATGGCGTCTTCGTAAAGAGAGATGTCGACTTTACTTACTGAGCCTTGTCCTTCAAGGACAGTTAAGTCCAGCAACGCATTTGGGGTTCAGCATCACTGATGAGACCTGTGACGGGTCGAAACAGCGCTATATAGTGTTGAATCATGAATGAGTTGATTTTGGGCTCTGGTTTTCAACTTTTCATCAAGTTTTAATTGGGTATCTCTACACTTCCAGCTATTCTGAATTGCATAAAGTCTAGAAAACTGGACACGTTCTTTGAATTAGAGGAAAAGATCATGAGTAAAGCTCAAGCCCTGGACAAACCGCTGATGGACATCCTAACCGATCCTGGAGCCGGGACTCCGGACGATAAATTGAGATTATTCGTTATATTCTATATTTGCATGCCACACCTTTCGGACTCTGATTTGCAGAAATACGAGAATGCTTTGAACGAAGCTGGTTGTGATCTGTCTGCGCTGAACTATTTGAAAAGGTGGAAGTGAGTAGGAACATTGACGCTCCTTGTTTGTATACGATAGCTTTCGGGTGCTTGGTCTGATTTTCAGGAGTTACACCAAAATGGCATCCGGAATGAATCTGAACCAGTACGAGGGTGCGGGAACTAGGACGGTCAGTATGTTTTCCAAGTTAGTGTCCCAAGGATCAAGTTTCGTTATGGAAGGAGTGAAGAATTTGGTCATCAAGCGGCATGTATGTTGGAGAAATGTATTTTTTCAATCACCAACACTTCAATTTCATCATTTCAGAATCTTCCAGTGACGAAAATAGTTGATAGTCTCATGGATTTCAAAAACAGCCCTGAAATGGAAGAGTATCACTATTTAGACCCGAAGCAGCTGAAACTGACGGAAATACCGAGAAATAGAGCCCCATTCCAAGAAGCTATCGTGTTTGTTGTTGGCGGTGGAAACTATATAGAATATCAAAATTTAGTTGATTACGCCAAGGTAAGAACACTGGTTATTGCTTTGGTCATAACCATAAGTAATCTATTCATCCTCATCATTTACTAGGCAAAAACTACAGCAGGAAGTACGAAAAGAATATCTTATGGAACAACTACTTTAAATAATGCTAAACAATTTCTCAAACAGTTTTCTCTGTTGGGTCAGGAGTTATAGAAATCTAAGTATTTAGATATCGTTTGTATTATATAAATGAAAGTAATTATAATTGATATAATTCGCCAGGTGATACAATATATATTAGGCATCAATCTTGTATTTACCATTTATATATTTATATTATTGTAAAAGTCTCGCTCATGTTGAATTAAAAGTTGGAGGACAAGGAAAATGGTGTTTTTAATTGCATTGAAATTAATCTTTCAAGTAAAATTATATTTTGTGGGTGACTTTGGAAGGTATTCATTGGATAGCACTTTCAAGCTGACACTCGGACCCACGTTGCCTGATTGTGAATGAATGGAAAAATTATTTTTACTGCCTGTCCGATAAGAAACATTATATATAAACTCCTTCAAAATTTTTCAGTCTGAATATATAAGTTAGACGCAAAGTATCTTAGAAGAATAGGTATTTGTGCTCTTTCAGAGTTTGTACGTTTCCAATGAGAAAAATGTGGACTTTATCCAAATCCAAGGCAAATTTTTTGGGACTTAATCAAAATTACATTAGTTGTTCCGAAGAACGTAGAAAAAGTGTTTATTGTCCGAAAATAAATCAAACTATTTTCAGTATTGCCGTCTCTCAGGCGGAAGCTGAATTAACTTTGTGTTTTTATTTTCGGTTTTGCCCTCTCTCAAGCGGAAGCTGAATCAACTTTCACATTTGTGTTTTTGAAATCTGAAAGAATCATAAACTTTATTGAAACTTTTTAGTCAATACAGAAGTAAGACTCAACTGAAAATGTTTCGAAAGAAGAATATTGACTCCTTCAAACATGTGAAATATTTTGTTGAAAACTCTCAACCTACGGCCAAAAATACAAAGCCCATAGAGCTCAGAATTGGAATTTTCATGTACCCTAGTTTCTCCTTCCATTCACAGAGGTGCTGAACACACTTAAAAGTGACACTGCTCGATAGTGTCCAGTTGGCACTTTAATTTCCAATGTTATTTACATTTGGGAGTAAATCAGTATAAAGTGAAAGATTTTTTAAATATGGTGGTCAATAAATTAAGATCTGAACAAAATTTCGATTCTTGCAACATCTATCAACAGGTGCATAAAGTTAGAACAATCTCATTTCTCGCGTCACGAGTATTTGAGAATACAAAAATTAATCGGGAAAACACCAGGGTTTTCTGCATATTTGATTGACCCTTTGTATATACATAGATTCAATTACTGAATTCAAAACAAGCTAATTTTTCTGGTTTTCAATAATTTCAAATGTTCGTCGGTTCTGCCATCTCTTGTACAAAAGCCGAACTAACTTAAACATTATTGTTCTTACTTTCAAAGTTTGAATATTTATGATGAGAAATTGTAGATTTTATCAGATTCTAGTATGTTGTGGAAACATGACCGGTTTAGATTAACAGATTGGGAAAGTGTGATTTTTTTCCAACTATTCCTAAACTAACTTGATTGGCGTGTCCTTGTCCTGAAGACGCCAACTTTATTGGTAAAACACGTGTCTTAACAAGAAAATTGCTTTTCTGGTGATTGGGAAAAATGCTTGTTTTTGGATTCATACTATGCCAGAGGTTTCAGTTTTACTTCTTATATTGATAGGCTAAAATTCAAAACCAGCTTTGTTGACTTTCGTTTACTTGCATTCATTTTTATAGAAAAGTTAAAATGATTCTACATGGCTGGTCAAATATATTTTAATCAGTGGATTAATGAACATTCACCTCTATTAACAATATTATTTCATATAATTTGTATTGATAGTACAAGAATCTAAGAATGCCTCTGAAACATGGCCATTATATTTCACTCCAATTTCTAATAAGTTCTCACTGATAAAGGACTCCACTGATAGGTCGAAATTCACATCAGTTTTCGTAGTTTTTCCGTGTATAATATGTTGATTTATATATTTCGTGAACTATACTGTTTTTAAATCTATTATTATATTCAAATGAGGGTGACATCTTGAAATAAATAAGTAGGATGATCTTCAGGAAACATAATGATGCCAGTAGTAAAAACATATACTAAAAACAGTAATTAACTAGACAGGTACTTTTTCCCATACAGTTGTGCCTTCTTCTCGAAAGCAATGGATTTGATAGGTGTATCTTCTTCATAAAAGGGATTCATGGAATGCTTTATATAAGCCTCGTACATCTCCGAGAAAAAGTTTTTAATTCCATCATCGTTTCGGTTGTCGTGAACAATGACGAATCTGATCAAACTTGCCGTAACGAAAGCTGACACGAACCACTGGTTGAATTTGTCGACAGACTTCAAGTTCATGTTGTGGGTTTTCCATTTATGTTCGTCGATGAGGTCCAGAGCTGAATGGGCGATGAATTGATTCAAGTGGCGATGATCTTCTTTCTGAAGAGAATAGCTTGTTAACCTAATTTTGAGGATCCCAAGACATTTTCAGTAATGATTAACATTGGGTAGAAGTAACCCGATAAATATATGCAATACCTTAGGATCCTTACTATTGGTGAATTCCATTTCGAAAAGTGGTTTATCATTGTGGCCTACAATAACAAAGTAATAGGTGCCGATCATTTTAGGAATAATAACAATTCCAGATATTTTGAATATTTAGATGTGACTAAATATACGTATCCGTAATTTTAATACTATAATGAAACATTTTTACTAGAGGCGTTTCCATTGGTGAAACTGATGCAATTTCAGTATAATGAGGTTGGTTCTTGTTCTCTACCCGGACAGTTCCAAACAGTCTGAAAACAGTCCCCCAACTGAATACTGAACATTTTGTTGCGTTATCCTTTTCAGTCCACAACTGACTTACTGATTTTGGACGATTCAAAACAGTACAAACTGAGAACCAGAACAAACCTTTATATTCTTTTCAACGTATTGAGAAATAAAGGACAGAGAAATACTGAATGTCGTCAGTTTCACCAACGGAAAACGCCATCTATGGGATGGGCCTTCGTCTTATCCCTTTTAAAACCTTTTAAAGCTAATTCACTACAAAAAACAATTATGACTCCAAATGGACGACAGACACAATTGAGATAATTTAAAAGTACACATGCGTCATCAACGAAATACAAGATAAAATATACACTTTCATATAACGTCATTTTACTTTACAAGTAAAAAAGGAAGATAAAACAGTTATCATTTAGAAATAGAACTATGAATTTACAGTTTTTATGAAAGATAATAGTAAGAATGTGGATATTAGTCCATCAATATTTCCCGAATTCGGAACCTATTTTTTGGCCGTATTCTCCAAATATCATGCAAAGACATGCTTCACTGAAAAGTTGAGGTCAGCTTAAATGGTATGCACCGCAATTATTCAACTCAAGCATTCCAAAACCTAAAATACATGTGGCAATGCCTGAAAATTACTGAAAGTCTTAAAGTAAATCATACTCGGTTAGCACAATAAACGAAGTGAAGTGTTTTATGTCAAAATCAATGATTACTCGTCAAAATGTATGGTCTAGACGTGAAAAGTAAAATAAGACCTTTTGTTAGGCAGTAAAATCAATACAAGGACGGAAGGTTGAATATTGTAAGATATAAATATATTACTTGTAGGTACAATTGTAAGTTATGGTGGTACTTGATGTCCACACCGCAAACAGAAAGCTAGGTTAGGCTCATGAAAGCTTAGCTAATCTTTGTGGGCTTGAGGCTGATTTTGGTTCAGTGCATATAAAATTTACGAATCAAGCTAGCTAAAGTCTAAGCTAGGCTATAATAACTTACGGCTATTACGGATCGCTCTTTCGTTTTCTTGACTCATTTTACCCATTCATAAAAGATTGAACTGGCAACCTTGTAACAGGTATCATAACATAACTCAAAACTGTCAGATTGGCGATAAGTGATTGAGTAATAAATAAATAAAATATAATAAATAAAAATGACTTCCGTACATTTATATCAATGTAGATTGTGCTTGAAACGTACTCCTACTAGAGTGAATATATACGGAGGAGATTTTCCCAAAATGTTGGAAGTATTAACCTCAATCAAGGTAAAAAATGGTTTACATGCACTTATATAGGTTTTTTTAAACTGTTTTTTTTTTCAATTAAGGTACGAGAAAACGATGGGTTACCAAGGTATTCTTGTTCTAAATGTGCTCAAGAAGTTAAAACAGCTCTGTTAGTGAAAAAACGGATTGTCAAAGCTCATAAAACGCTCATGGAGACTCTCAAAAATAAACAGAAATTATTTCTGAAGAAAGCAGCAGAAATCGGCGCAGTAGAGTCGGTTATCAATATCAGAGATCAGGAAAGAATACCAACTACAGTGGTTCAGAAATCTTTGGAGGAGACCCGGGAGAAAAACTCCAATTTGTCTAATGACAACCAGGAACAGCTCCCGATAGAATTCGTTAATATAGCCGACGAAGAAATAAAGATAGAACAAGAAGAACTCATTGACAGCACAAATAATCCTTCTCCTATTCACCAAATCTTTGCCAGAATGCAAGAGAAAAGTCTCGCATGTGAAATATGTAACTTGTCGTTCCTTGACAAACCCTCCTATAATTTGCACAATGCGAAACACAAGAAATCCAAATGCCACATTTGTAGCCGTATGATAAGATCCGACAACATAAAAAAACACATAATGCTGCACACTGCAGGCCCATCGGTATGCCAGATGTGCGGGGCTACTTGTAAGAACATTGAGAGCCTGCGAGGGCACATTTTCTATCAGCACAAAAGCTCGGCTGAACAGTATGTTTGCGAAGAATGCGGCCAAGGGTTCCGGATCAAATATAAGTTCCTGCTCCATAAGAAGAAGGCCCATATGGGTTTGAGAAACTTCAAATGTGAAACCTGTGGGAAGGGCTTCTTCACCAATGGAAATTTGATGACACATGTGAGAATGACGCATGAGAAGTTGAGGCCCCATGTTTGTGAATTTTGTGGGACCGGCTTCTCATCGACGTATGCCTTGAAAACCCACAAGCGACAGCACACCAATGAGAAGCCTTATGTTTGTGACTTCTGCGAAGAAGGATTTCGTCAAAGAGTCTCTTTACGCTCTCACTTGAAATCTAAGCATGGCGTCGAGGAATCTAAAGCCTTTGTATGCAAAACATGTTCTAAGGGGTTCGCTACCAATTACGCTCTCAATGTTCACGAGAGGCTTCACATGTCTGAAAAGTGTGAAATTTGTTCAGAGACATTTTCAGGGGAATACCTGAAAAACCATCTTAAAGAAGTTCATAATATCATTAAGAAAAATCAAAATGAGGATGACACCAAGTGAACATTTGCAATTCTGATATAGTAAAGGAAATCATCTTTCAATACTTTTTTGTGTAAAATTTGAAGTCGTCTAAAAGTTTCTGGAAAAACAAATGTATGTATTATTATATTCATTCGATTGTAATTCAAACTATTATTTTAGTTGTAATTTTGAATGATTTTTTTTTTTACAAAATGGAAATTTGTATTAAATGTTATAATAATCATAATGTTTGTTGTATCAATAAACTAATTTTATTTTCAAATTCACGATTTAGATTAATGTTCTATAAGTAGTAGAATTCAACTGATAGATAAGTTATAGTGTTTTACAATGAATAAAAACCAGATCTCGAATTGAAATTTTCCAAAGTAAAACTTATTAAAGCTGTAGCTGCTGGATTGAATATTATCAAAAAAATATCTGTAGATGAGAGACAAATCCCCAACCTTATTTCGATGTTCCAGACTATCAAGGTTGCAAGTGATATTCGTGTCTCCAGCCAGGCAGATGGCTCTTTTTTTGCATAGAATCCAGAAGCTTCAGAGAATGCATACATACTAGAAAATAAATATTTTGGAATGAAATCTAGAAATATTTATCTCTACCAACTACATACACCGTAGGTTCTGTAAATGCTGCCCGAAAAGAACTACTTTCCCAGCCAATACCTCGCTGGATATTGAATTATATCCGACAGACATTTATGCAAGATACCTCACAGAGGCTAGTCTCGCAGATGTTTCTCGTTCATCCAGCAGCAGGACCATGCTGAAATTATTCGAGTAGATTGCCTACAAAGTGGTTTCAAGGTATTACCTTTCAGCAGTGCAGGCTTGACTACATGTATGAAACCTTTGAACAAGAGAAAGATTGTTAACTAGTAACAGCTCCATCTCGTGAACAAAGTCCCAAGTATTTGGGAGAGATGAATGTTTCGAAATAATTTATATTCTAGTATTTAATTAAAAACAGTTATGGGGAATGTTCCCCCTGACGAAAATCAAGTAGTTTTCATAAAAGAGCTCTAAAACAACGCATTTTAAACTTATCATTTCAACCTTTTTCTTTAAAAAATTATTTAAAT
>WOGL01001078.1:0-12280 GCA_015342145.1 Leptinotarsa rubiginosa
CTTGGTCTGAGATATTCCAAATAACTTCGCTATTCAACTCTGATACACATCTATAATTCTGAAGTATTGTTCAACAGTTATTTTTTGAAATAGCGGTGTATCTCGAATTTACCCGATGAAAATGACTCATTCATTAGATGCTTGAAAGGGTCATAACTGGTGAAGAATCATGGGTGAATGGTAATGACATCGGAACCAATGTTTAATCGTCCCAATGGAAGAGCCCAGGAAAGCAAGACTAAAAAAGCACGCAAAATTCGTTCAAATGTGAAGGATTTGCTCACTTTTTTTTTCGAATACCGTGGCGTAGTGCATTAGGAGTTCTCACCACATGGTCGTATGATTAATAAGGAGTATTATCTTAAAATTATATGCCGCTTGCGAGAAGCAATATGAAGAAAACGTCCGGTGGAGAAACAATTGATGGCGTTCGCATCACGATAATGCACCTGCTCTCTCGTCATTGTTCCTAATTTTTTGTCCAGAAACAACACAATGATCATGCCTCAGCCACCGTATTTACCAGATTTGGCCCCCTGTAATTTTTTCATGTTCCCCATATTGAAGAGATCAATGAAAGGGCGGCATTTTGCGACGATTGAGAAGATATAAACCGAATCGCTGAGAGAGCCCAAGGACAAACCAAAAAGTGCATATCAGAACTGCTTCGAGGATTGGAAGAAACACTGGTACGAGTGTGCGAGTGTGCCAAATATTTTTTCAGAAAAATGAAAATTCACGTCTAATCACGTCTTCAGAGTAGACTCAACGATATGTATAAAAGAATTATTATTAAGTGAAGATTTCACTTTTATGATTTTCTACAGTATGTATCTTGAGCTTCGAAAACATCAGAATATTTTTTATTCGAAGTCGTATTTAAATATTTTTTTCATTGTGAATACGTACTTGTTTATAGAACAGTTTTGTGGTGCACAGCATATATCACTGAACACAAAAAGACACGACCTTCACTTCAATCTCGATCCTCCTTTATCTTTTTGTTTGAAGCTCCATTCGAATTTTGCATTGTGTATAGTTTCCAAAGACGTACAAATAAATAATTGATCACTCAGATGAGACATTATTTTAAATTTCGAATTTTGGAATTGTTAGAATCCTCATATTTCGAATACTTTTCACCATTTTTCATTCATGAATGGATTATATTTATATAAATATACTCTGGCTACAAAATTGATTGAAATTGCTACCAATTCATATAATACTGTCTTTTCTGAATCTGCACATAATGCATTTGTTTTGGCATCCTTGTAGTTTGCAAATTCCCAAAGATTTCCTACGAAGCTGATAATACTAACGAATGGATGATCCGATTTTCATAACTGAACCATTATTGGATAGATAATTGAAAGACCTATTGAAAGTCCAAATTAGCATTTAATAAAAATGACAGCGTCCTCTCGGCGACGAATGATGTATACTATTGTTTTTTTTATTGAAATGTTCTGAAAATGATGTCTTCATACGTAAACTTTGTTAGACATGGAAATCTTTTCCATTTCAAAAATTGAAAGGAGAGGAAAATTTTTATGACCGTACAGTATGACATATTTTCGGAAATCAAACTGTTAAGTGAAAATTTTCCATTTATTATGCTTCCGATCAATAACTTATTTTATATGATTTATATATAACTCAATGGTCAAATTAATTAATTTAATTTTATTATTTCTTTTATAGAGGTTTATAGGGGACATGTCACAATCCCTTTATGAACCGCTCATTGTTTAGGGTTATAGGATTTAGTTCAGGGTTATAGGATTCATAACTACTTGAATTATCAAATCTCTCAAATGTATGAAGCATTTGTCTTGACTCACTTTTGAAGACTCATACAATGAATTTTCGAATGATTTCATGAAGTTCAGTGAGATGTGAAATTTTCTTATCAAATACTACGCCTGTTCAAATTATTTCTGAAAATTTATTTTCAATCACAACTATTTCGTGACTTCGAAAACATTTTTGGAATAGTTATCTTAGGAGCATTATCACTTCTGTTCAACCAGAGAAGGTTGTCAGAAAATATCAGGCATTTAGCACCTAATTATTCAACATTTTGATATGAAGAAACCTTCAACAAACGAAACCGCATAATTCAGTATTTTTAATAAATTTGAATTTTCATTGTAATGCTTTCTGTAGATATCAAAATGTACAAATGTACACATAAGATGTTGGAATTGAACTATTTTCAACCATACGTACAATTATCAAGTGATGGTTTGACTTTGATGATTTTCTATAGTATGTCACTTGAACTCCAAAAAAATCTGAATATTTTTTATTTGAATTCGTATTCAAATATTTCTCCATCGTGAATACGTATTTGATTATAAACCAGTTTTGTGGTGTAAATACTATAATACTGGAAACAAAAATGAACACGATTTTCACTGCGATCCCGCAGTGATTATTCAGTAACGAATGTGTATGAGATTTGTATCACTTGATCTAGGAATGTAGCCCAGTGAACAAAAAATAATTGCTATTCTTACAAATTATTGGTAATACATTTACTATTGTTATTTGTTGGCAGGTCAACACATTTTGTTGAATGAGTAATCTTATCCTAATCAAATGACTGGGTATGTTTCTCATTGAAATGATAATAAAGTTACGCAATCCAAAATTAATTCATTGGTAATTGAATAGAACTGGCCGATACTTGATGAACATCTATATTAAAACTAATCAATACAGTTTATTGTGTGATTTTCACTATAAAGAGTATAACAAAAACCGCGACACGTGTTTTGCTATATCATAGCTTCCTCAAACGCTTGAGGAACATATTGTTTCAATTCAGGTGCAAAAAAAAAACAATTCAAATAAATATGATTCAAAAGTAACAATTGTTCATTTACTGTGGTAGCACAGGAATAAAGCAGAGTATAAAAATTAGTATGAAAGTAAACAATGATATATTCAAATGAACGTTGAAATTAGGTAGGTCTTTATAATAAGAAGTCGGTGTGTAAAAATAGATTTTTTTAATTTTTTTAAGTGGTTATAAACATATCTACGATCAAAAAATGAAAACAAGGTAATTATCAATAAGCACAAAAGTACCAAATACAGAAATAGAAAATTAAAAATCGAAAACATTTTACGAAAACTACTGAACTGAGTACAATTCTCACGAAGAAAAATAACACAACATTCCAATGTTGAGTTGTCTTTTTGAAAAATATTTTTTTTTATAAAAGTACAATGAGAGACGACTTTCTCTAGCAACAGTTACAATCAGAATAAATAAAGTTGAAATGATGTGCACCGCTTCGCAAGTCCAGATAAGGATTTCTTGGAAGAGCGCTGTCAGCAAATTATGTTTCTATGAGAACAGCAAATCGTTGGAACGGTCGTTCCATGACTCTTGGGTGTTTTCAAATGCCAAGCTTAAAACTTAACATTCAGTTGGCATCTGCATTGCAAATATATTCATTTATGACTAGCGCAGAAATTTTCACTAGTGTATGCAATGTACTTGTTGAATGAGGAAATCTATTTATCTTACTAATATAAATGTGAAAGTTTATGAGGATGGATGTATGTATGTGTGTATGTTTGTGTCTCTTTCATGCCTAAATGACTGAACGGATTTAGATGAAACTTTATATTAATACAGCTTATACATCAGAATAACATATATGCTACAATTTACGAAGGTTTTGTATGATTTTGGTCATAATATAACGATAAGTATTGTGTGAGTCGGAAAAAGTTTTGCTCCCTGAGAGCTATCTTGGCGTGCGCTGCCTATACCGTTGGAGTTACATGCAGATAATGTACCGTAAGATTGTTCATCTTGAATAGTTCTGAATTATCTACTGAGGCTTTGGCTAAATCTTAGTGGCACTCTAGTACTAACCCTGAGGTTACTACAGACAACCTGTTACCTCAGGGCTAGTACTAGAGAGCCACCAAGATTTAACCAAAGGCTCGGTAGATAATAACATTATGCTAAGGTGAGTTGAAGCAGGAGTAAAGGTAATCGCAATGTTGACTCTTCAACTAAGGAAGCGGTTGGACTAAGAATTTTAGGACCCAGTGACACCTACGGCCTGATAACTTCGACAATTTCAGAACTATCCAAACGTCACACCCATGCTCAATCCCTAAAGAGATGGGATGAAATCAAGGGATGCAGAAGACTGCATCCCTTGATTTCATCCTGGTAAGAACCAGGATCACCCTGGGCGACCCTGGGAAGCTGGCGCCGAAGAAATATCTGGGGAAGGCCAGGAAAAACCTACGCTCAACAGTAGGATTTCTGACTGGCCACTGTCAAATAAGGAAACACCTCCATATTATAGGGCTAGATGTCTCCTAGTGACATTTCCACCTTCTTAGAAAGGATAGGATGGACGATGACCTAGGAGGACAACTCCTCAGGAGGATGTACAATGGGTCACATGTGACCTAAGTGCTGTGGGCCTACACTCACCTTCCCTACTCTACAGATACAGAGATAGTTCTGAATAAAAGTCCGCGAAAGCATATATCCTCCTCTCATTTGGTAGTCACTATATGTAGAATATTTAGCCATAAATACAATTAAATTGAATACTTTTTTTTAAATGCACATTTTATAATATCTGTCAAGTTCTTATAAAAATTGATACAATTAATAAATTTTATTGTATGATTTTCACCATATTTATAGTGAAAATCATACAATAAACTGTATTAATTAGTTATAAAATAAATTCATACATCGAAATAGTTTCCACTAGTTGGGATTTGATTCTTGACACCAACCATTCGAATATTCTACTGATTTGGGCAGCTTTTCAATTTCTATTTGAAATAAATTGTTATTCAATGATTAACTGAACATTCTGAAATATTATTTGTATAACTCTTGTCTGTGGCTTCCATCGCGTTGACTTTGCCGTTAATCCTTGAACTGACATGAACCGATCTGAATAAATGAAATACTGAATGTTATGTAAAGCCTTTTGCATTAATCGTACATTAGTGAAAACCGCATTCAAATCGGTTGAGCCATTTCTGAGATTAGCGCTCACTAGTTCGCAAACAAACAGAGCGAACAGTTACAGCTAATAAGCTTCACATAAATTTTCAACAATCCCACAACATACTCGTATATAAACTCCACAATGTTGCCAAAGTCAAGGAGACCAAATCACAACTTCATGTAGCAGAAATATTCGTGTGGAATATACACGGATTGACAAGAGCGCCCCTAGCCATGAAACACACGAACTACGCTCAGGAAACGGCAGTACATGTCACCACCTTTTCTGCGTCTCGGTATATTCTTCATTCGGAATATTTATATTTCGGCAAAGTCTCTTTTCTGATTTCTGGAGTTTTACATATAACATAATAATGGTTACATTTGATGTGGTAATTGGAAAGTTATTCAGACGAATAGGATAATAATCCTTATTGATTCAAAAACGTTAGTTATGCACACTATGATTGCCATTTACATACCAAATTGTAAATTATCATCTTACAAGTTATCATAAAATGAAAACTATCCCATGAAAAATCAATCCAATTGGCATTGGAAACCCATGCGACATGCCTGATGAAGAAATATTGCAATTGCGTTTTTTTTTCACGAATTACACCATGTTGATGATTGAGGTTGGCAAATAATCATTTGTGGAAATGCAAATGCAGACGGTTTTTCTCTAAAATGTATATAAAAAAATATACAAATATTTGTCAATTTGTCAATTTTGTAGTGGGAAACGCGCAGGTTGTAAGAATTTTCAAGTCTCTTCTCAAATTTGATAAAGTATATATAAGCTCATTTCAATAAAATCATTTCAAAAAACTTTATCAACTTAACTTCCTATAAAATTTTTAAAGCAACATGAGATATTGGTTTTCAACGAAATTTATCCTGATGAAAACACTAATTTTCGAAAGCAACTCTAGTAAAATCACTCCCCTTTCTTCATTGAATCCAAACTTCGGTAAAAACGAAATCTCTGTTGGGCAAATGTTCATCTCGAACTCAAACACTCCATCTGTCGAGGCAATAAACATTACGAGTACTTTGTTTAGAGTGCATCATCTGTTCACAAAAAACTGTAATATATCATTTACACTTGCGAAAAGTATATTTTCATTGAATACATCAGAATATCCTCGACAAATGACAGCTCATCGTAGAAAGCCACATGAAACATAAACACATGAAAAAGTATGATCTTAACGGTATGGAACATTAACATGAGAACATATTCATTATTGAAAAAAGTTGGGCTCGAATATAACATTTCTTCGAAGTTACAGCGACAGTATCGAATTGAAGCATGTTCTGTGTTGTTATTCAGTATCCATCGTGATGAATGATAGAGAGTAGTTTTTTCCCATTCTTTATTGCAGTGCCGAAAAGACAGCCGAAGTATAGGAATTTACTCAGAAAACAAAAACGCAGCTTTAAAAATTCCTTTGGTTACCAATCGAAGATGTGATATTTCGAAAAATCTATAGTGTCGTCAATTTTTATATTTCCATACAACATTTTCAGTTTTCAGCATCTTTTTGTTTCAAGAAGAATATTATTTCATTTGGTGCCTGGTTTCATTCTAGTTATTGAAGTAACACTATGTGAAGGTGAAATATTGAGATTCAATAGAGTCCACCAAAATTTCAACAATGATCGATTACTGTAGGTCATGCCGCGTTACTTTTCATTTCGAACCCCTTGTTTTTCCAAATTACCATCTAGGTTGAAATATATAGCTTTGGAGAGAATGTTACTGATATAACTGTTTTCAGTCTATAATCATGCCTAGGTATTCGAATAATTTGACTTTCATATGCAGCTGGAGCTTCAAGCAATGTTATCGACTCTTGAATAAAAAATCACTTTCTGGCATTCTGCAGCTCTAGCTGAAAATATGTAATTGAACAAATTGGATCCATTTATTCAAACAGCGCTCGTAGTTCAATCTAGCACCACTGATGAGACATTGGTGGGTCGAAACAGTATTGTCTGGTGATGTATCAGGAAAATTTTGTTAATGAGTTTAAGTTTCATCTGGTTATCTTTCAGTGAAAGCTGCAGTGTGAGACAGATGACGAATTGTGTTCGGCGGTCTATATCGAAGCTTGGCTTTGCAACTTAGGGAGCTTCGTTTATTCGATATTGGAATATTGAGTCTTCTATAGGTCCCACAGATTGTATCTTCATGAGGGAAGATGTCATCGCCTTCACTTCTTCTGGCCTCAACCAGTACAAGGCGATTAGCCTTACAAAGCGACATTTATGGAATCCACAGAGAGCTCAAACCAATTGAAACGATTTCTAGTTTGGTACTGAAAAATAAGTGCAACGCCTATTGGTTCTGTATTACGTATTCGAACAGTTTATAATTGGGACAACTGGTATTTAGTAATTCAGATTTACCCGGAATTCGGAGTATTTCGAAATAATCAACATATTCTACTCCAAATCGGTTATTCCTGGAAGCCCATAAATGAACTTCAATGGAAACCATTTCATGAAATTCATTGAATTGAAATTCATTTCGAACTTTTACAGGGTATATGTTTGTGAACTGACGCTAGCAGGAGTGTCAACTGATATTTGAAATAGAAGAGAATTTCAGAAAGATCAATCTCTGTTTACAGAAAATTAATGCATGGATTATTTAATGAATATTTATTTTGAACAGATGGGGACAGAATTGAAACAAAATTCAGTGAAATTATAAATACTCATTGATTTTAATGAATAGTAGTTGATTAGTTTCGGATTTTAATTCTCAATTATTTATAATACCGATTATTTTCATCTAATTGAAGTGAACGATATATTTGTCATAACATTCTTGTACAATATAGCAGTTGATTTAAATTTTTTTCGAAACTGATCTGACAATATTTCACGAAGTATTTTTTGAGGCTTTGCAACAAATTGAGAAGATATCAAAAACCAAAAATGAATATTGAAGATCGATATTGAATGTCTCAAAAATTTGAACCCTTTATGAAAATTATCTTGATGTTATATTCCAAACTACATCAGTAATGTGTTATTGAGCCTTTCAGTTTCGATCTAAAACTACTTACCCTACTGTTCACCTCATTGAAGCAAGAAATTCAACAGTGGAATGCTGAAGTTATATGAGTTAGTATCGAATATAAGGGTTTGGTTTCAAAAATTCCCAACCTAGATTGTTTTTCATCAAGGACCGAGTATTATTTAGTTTTTCTAGAAATTTTTATTACAATCCTCCTGGATATTATTTGTTGAATATCGGTATTTATATAAATATGGAAATTTTCATCATGATGAGAATAATTGTACAATCAACTGTATTCATAATAGCGATCTCTATATATGTAAAGTAGATTATAGCTGGCTCTAAATACTTTCAACGCAGAAGGTGCGCAAAAGGTGCAGCATTTTTCAATAAGAGAAATTCCAATACTCATTTGGAATACAACCAATTTCATTTCTGGCAAAAAAATCTGATCCACGTGTAAATGAATCTGAAGTCTTAATTGCAAAATCAACTAGTATACTTTTCATTGCCTCAATGGGCACCCCAGTAAACGTTCTGGAGATTCTGGAGCATTAAATAATTAATACCCAATCTTCTTGTCTTCATTTCACATCCAATACATAAAATCTCGAAACAGGACCTCTCCATATGATTCTGATTATGCTACATTTTTCATGACATCTGTCAATGGAAAGTGTAACAATCGTATATTACTCTAATATTTTTTGGGAAACCAACACTGGTCTCTATATCAACACATATATTAAGAGTCGGCACTTGCCACTTCTTTTTGTTTCGAACAGTAGAAGACGAAAAGAATATGATCTGTTACAGACTGATAACCAGAAGAACATACACAAGCCTATCTTTCCTCCACCGAACTATCATCAGCCAATCGCCAATGTTCAACGGCCAACATTTCCAAATCAACCTATACCCATAAGAAATTGTAAAGAAATATCGAGATACGAGTAATGCGTAGTTCTCCAGTTACTATATTTTCTTGTTTTTATACACAGGTATTCTACTCTATTCTACTTTATCAACAACCATCTTCTAGGATATCTCAAAATACCTAAAATCATATTATAGGTAATATAATCAATATCACAGAAGGTCATTTTACTACAGATCCCCCATCCCAAGAAATCATCACTTCTGTGATGAAATTGTCGAATGTTCGATATATGCGCTGTTTCAGTCTTTGAATCTGAATTGAAATGAACGTGTGCTAAAACTTTGTCAATATATTTGACGCCTATAACTTTAGAAGTTACGTGTGTAACAAATTCTTTTCCAATTCGTTGATTTCTTGTTAGAATCCAATCCCCGACTCTCAATGCTAGTGGTCTCAATGTTCTTCCTTTATTAGCTTGTTCTTGAATCCTTATTTTGTATTTCAGTTGTCCTGTGGACGATTCTGTTGTTTCATTCATTTTTATTTCTAAACCCAGTTTTCTGTCAGCTTGCAATTTCGTTCGTTTGCCATATAGTTTGAAATTTGGTGAACATCCTAGATATTCATTATGCGAATAATTATGACGAATTGCAGCTTCTGAATTATTTTTACAACCTCCTCTGTTATTCATAAATATTCTGTTATCTCGAATTGTTTTTCTGATAAATCGTTTCATCCAGGATGATAAGGGGTTGTATGATTCGAATTCACTCTTTCAGCCTCAAACCATTCATGAAATATTCCAGTGGTAAAGAATGAGCCACAATCTGTCACATTTTTCATCTTATCTTTGAAAGGATGATTCATTAACTTTATTCATTGACCACTTTAATTCAGGGACTTACCAAATCTAACATCATCGTTTAAATTGAGGAATGAATTTGATATTCTATTGATATCGGAATTTTTACTCAACCCTGCAAAATTATTGCATGGCTCCAAAGTTATTGTTAGAACTTTTTGATAAGTAAACATAATTTGGTTTTGGCAGATATTTGAATTTAACGTGTTGGTAAGTTTCACAAGTTTCAATGTAAAGTAATACTTTATTCACACAATCCCAAAAAAATATTTTGCTAATTTAGTAATACCTTTTGTAGTAACCATCGTGTTCTCCTGAAACAGAATCATCATGATGAAGCGTTAAGATGTCTTTCTTCATATTTTCACTTTTGACTAGATAATTCTCACTTTCCATTTTCTACAAATCGTGAATATAAAGAGTACACCAGAATACTTCTGGAACTTCCTCTGGAACATCTATACATAATTTGGAAATAGCATCTGCATCTTTTCTTTCTTTTCTTGATTTATGATTCGTTTCCATTTCAAAAGACCTCAAATATATCTGCCGTCTGCCAAATCTCTTAAATGACCTGATGTCAAAAGGTGCGTTTGAGCTCTACGGTCAGTATGAATTTTAAATGTGTTTTCCTTCAACTGCTTTTACCACTGCCAGACATTCCTTCTCAGTAAATGAGTAGTTCACCTAACTTTTGGAAAACATATAGGAAAATTAACTGATAACCCGTATTTGACATGTTTCGGGTTCTATAGGATCTATATTGCTCCACAACTATATAGTAGTAAGATGCATCAGTGGACAACCCATAATTCAGTGTAGGATCTGGTATACAAACCAATAAAACATTGTGACGATTTCAGATTTGGAGACCTTCTCATATTTTTTATCGTTTCAACAGTTTCATTTTTGATTTTTTTGAAACTTTCGTCTATACCTCTTCCTAAAAGACTATTTTTTTCAACGTAAATGGAACATTTTCAAGTTGATCTCCATATTCAGTGTCACTGTTTTTCGAGTTTGAAAGCCGTGGATTTTTGGAATTTCTTCTTCTAAGGAAGAAATTCCAAAAATCCACGACTTTCAAACTCGAAAAACAGTGCCACTGAAAACTTCAGCCGCGAAAGTCTAAACCATTTTGTCTGATCTCCATATTGTTATTGTCAAGCCCATTAAAAAATGAGTTTCGTTGAATTTGTACATTTTTCATAGGTATATCCTCCACACAAAATGTCATCAATAAAGACTATAACGTTTTCAGTTAATAAGTCATCAAGTATTTTTTGCATAATAAATTGAAAAATAGCGCTTGAATTACTTCAACCAAGAGGTAATCTCGTGAATTCATAATGTCCTTTTTCAGTACCAGAAGCTGTAAACTACCTGGTATTTTCAGAAATTCTTATGTTTCAAAAACCATCTTCAAAATTAATTTTTGTGAAAAACCTACACCCTCCAAATTTTTCAATAACTTCGTCAGTTCTTGGAAATGGAAACGGGTCAAATACTGTTTCATCGTTGATTTTTCTGTAGTCTATACAGAGCCTGAATGTTCCATCGTTTTTTTGTAGTCAATACACAAGGTGAAGCGTATGGTGAATCAGATTTAACTATTATGTCTTTATCTAACATTTATTTTATTTTGTTATTGATCTACATTCGCTTGGTAAAATAATATCTATATGGTTTCAATCTCATGATTTGTGGATTCAAAATGAACCTCAAATAATAATGATTTTTTTATCTGAATAATCAACTTAAAAGGGAAATGTTTGAAAATATAGTCTTCATCGACTCTTTCACTTCCATTTGGTTAATTTCTCCTCAAAATTTGCCATTATTCCCAAATATTCTCGTTCAAACTTTTAATTTTGCCTTTGATATAAACAAGCACTCCTTTCAAACTTCTGATGGATTATGACATCCATTTTTAGAAAATTGTATTTGCGTTATAGCTTCTCATCTATATTCGATTCTGTATCAAAATTATTCAATCGCACTCTTTCACAGGTTCCCCCAAACTCTTTTGAAAAAATAGAATAATTTGTATATACTTCAACTTCATTAATTTGTTCATCTGAATCACAATAATCATTACAATAGGAACTTTCTTTATATTTTTCTTGATTCTTCAAACTTTCATTTCCTGCTCTTTCCTGGTGATGTTTCTCAATCATTCCGTTCTACATTTCTCTTGGTTCAGGTTCATTATTGTAATTTCTTGAATAAAAGTTCAAATGTTTCAACACATTCATGATTTTACTTCTCAATTGATTTTGAATATGATACGGCAAACCCAAAATAATTCAAGCAATATTCAACTTTTCACACAAAATCTCATCACGCCAATATAAAAATCTTTGTATTTCATAATAATACTTAAGTATTCCACCATCAGTGTATTTGTAGAATAGAGCTTTTTCCCATTTCGTCGACGTATTATAAAAAATTTGCAAGAAACTTGTTTTCCATTCTATCCAAATGTTCTGACTATTGGAA
>WOGL01001079.1:0-12275 GCA_015342145.1 Leptinotarsa rubiginosa
TCAAAACATCAAGACTGAATTGTTTTTTGAAATTATTACTGCAAATTTTCTCTTTACTTCGAAACAAATTTCACAACTGTCCGCCCTCTGTTGGAAACTTACTGCATCTCAGTATTACTATAGAATTTAAGACCTCAAACTTTATTATGTTGTTTGAGAGGAATTTTACATTCGTGCGCCAACTGGAAGTTGAAGGTTTGTTAATATTCTCAAAAATATCGAAACTGAAATGAATAATTTGAATTTTATTTCGTAAAGGTGTAGGCTATTCTCGATTGGAATTTTAATCAAACTCCCCCTCAAATGAAACAGAAGAGATCTGGTAAAATTGAATTGGGGTAGACCCGGTTCATAGCTTGTTTTCGTAGTTTTTCTCAAAAAATTGAGTCGATAATATCTACCTTGAAAATGAGTAGTTATATAAAACTGAATTATCTTTGACAATTACTTTTCGACAGTGGATCTTATCTTTGACAATTACTTTTCGACAGTGGATTATTCAACACAGCGATGTATCGAAAAACTAAGTATGGTAATATGATTTTTTGACATCATTTCTTTAACGAAAAGTTCATTTTATTTGTTACTTATTCAATATCTACTAGAAAAAGAAAGATAAAAATAATTTTCATCTCAGAGTCCACTGTTGAAAATCATATTCAGATTATCAAAATGAATAAATTCACATTTGGAGCATTTGATTTCTTCTATATATAATGATTACAGTGGAATAATAAAGTGACGGTATGATGAAAAGACCATGTCAAATTATTATTTAAAATTCAATTCTTAAAATGTTCATAGATAATCTAAGAATGTTACATTACATGAAATAATGCTATGAAGATTTGATTTCTGCATCAATGTAATATATTGGTATAAAATCAATATACATTGATCTAGAAATAAAATGTTTTGAGGAATACAAGAATGCATTGTGGAAAAGAAGTTCATAAAAACCATTCTTAGGAAAAACCATACTCATTGAAGCACCATGAAAGAGAGACAAGCCACTATTTTTGGGAATAATAACAGCATCTTCCCTAAAGAAACAAATTTGTACATGTACATGTACAATTTTGTGAAGGTTACTTGGCGTCACATTTTTAGCACCAAGAAAAGCAAAATAGAAATGATCGAGAATTGTTTCCAATGATATCTATAAATGAGATAACATCGGTATTCTAATTTTAAACGATTAGAATTCCACTGATAAGTGCTATCACAGTGTGATATAATGAAAAAAAATAACTTTTCAGTTGGAATTGCAAAGGCTGCTTCTCAAAACAGAACAGAACCAGAAACTGTATACGCCTCACCAACTTTTGGTGCTTTATAAAGCTAAGATCAGACCTTCTTTGCAATACTGTTCTCATGTATGGAGCTCTGCCCCTAAGCATAGCCTGAAGCTTTGAAGAGACATCCGCCTGATTGGAGACGCAAACATCACTTGCTACCTTGATAGTCTGGAACATCGAAGGAAGGTTGGAGACTTGTTTCTCTTCTTTAGGTACTTTCACGGGAAGTGTTCAAGTCACTTGGCATATTTGATTCCACCAAGAGCGGTACATATCAGAAATATGCGAGGGACTGTGGCTGGTCATCGTTTTGAGGTTTCAACTCAGGACACCTGGAAATTCACTGTTTAAGGACTCTTTCATTTGGAGAACTGCGTTTATGTGGAATGAACTTCCGGATCTAACGTGAATCGCTACTTTCGCACAGGCACCGCTTTTAGAGCGCCTTAAGGATTTTTCTCTTTTGTCTTTTGTCCTTAAAAAATTCAATGAATTGTGATACATATCAATGATTTGAATCATTTTGAATTTCAATCGCAGGATACAGATTTTTCATCATTCGAAAAGTTTGTCTTCTGTTTATTTCACACAGTAGTAGTGATAACACAATTGATTGAGAACATTATTCAATGAGTGATGCTGAGATGAACAGTAGGATTTTAAAATACTCAGCTTTGACTATAAAAGGCAGAAACAAATATATGTTTTTGTTTTTTCAAAAATATGATTACGTATGATTACGTATCTGATGACCAATAACTCGAAATATGGTTGCTCTAGTTGAAAGAAAAAAGAAGAAACAAAAGCTTCTGTCAAATCATAACTTTTTCAAGAGTATCCAAAACTTCTCAATTTTTTATGCGTTGAATCAGAATTTCATGAACAAAATTCAGAGATAATTTATTTTTTAAAAATCATCTTGCTGTTTTCGTGTGTGAACTCATGGAGTTTTCACCAAATTGCAAGATACAATTCTGTTAGTGAGAAAACTTCCTTGACATTTTGAAGAAATATGCGAATTATTCACAAATAATTTATAATTGATAAAAATACCCATGCTTCATCAAATATAGTCTACATGACGGATTCTACACAAATTACTCTGAAAAAACTGTTGGATACTAGCGATTACGGAAGTTTATTTTTATTTTTCCTTCGCAGAAATTACCTTGTACAACACTGCAAACGGACGTTTATGCCGGAAGATATTGCCAAGGTAGTAAAGGTGCCACTCAGTAGTCGGTTCTTACATGCTTGGAATCATTGATGAAAGTATAAGATAGTATTCCCGCGTGGGTATCAACTGCTCCGACCTATTCACGACCAATTCGACGATCGGTAATGCATAATTCAGCTACTTATTGGAAGGTTCAGAGTTTATTCCCCGAGTTTGTAAAGTCTGTCATAAAAAACCGTCCTGTGAGAATACATTTAAAACTCATCAGGTTGGGTTTGGTTAATTTTAAATTATTCACATGGAAGTTATTTTTGAAAAGGTCGATTAAATCCAGACGTACGTCATCATTTTCAACTTGAGTTTTGCTCAAGTAGAAGAAAAATATACTGACAAGTATGATAAAATTAGTTTGGGGCATTTGGGATGTATTTCAGGAAATTTAAGAAAAATTCAGAAACCAGCTCTGTACGGGTGCTTTGCCGATACTAAATATACATATAAATACGTGCGATCGCTGCTGATCTTGAAGAGTTATAGGGCGAAGACCAGTCTTCAACGCATTTATAGGCACGTGCAACCGGTCCCCAGACCGGCACTTCCGCAACCCCTAGTTTCCTGCATTTTAAATATGTAATGTCTACGAAAATATTCATTCAAATTACATGCAATAAAGGGCCATATTAATCTTTATTGAATGCACGATTGGATAGGGATTGATGCTAAATTGCTTAAAATCACTTCGTAAAAAAATTGAGGATAAAAAATGGTTATTGTGGGTAATCTCTAAGGGATAGACATATACCATCGGGGACCTTTTCGTAGACCTGGTGTACGATACTGTTGTACATTATTTTGAACTTTCTCGTAGGGATCAGTCAGCTTTTGCAATGTAAGCACAAAAAATGTTAACGGCATCACATTGGAAACCTTTAAAATTAGCATGAGTGGTTCTCTACTATAGTATGCATGTTATATACATTTAAACCTTCTTCTTGAACCACTCTGCTTTTGCACTTATCGTCATTTTTCTTTATTCCACTATTATTATTATCATTATGTTGTGTGAAACCTTTCAAATGAATGAATAAATTTATTATTATTACTATATTATTATACTCTATCTATTAAAAAAAAGTGTGCGTCTCGGGACGCCTGACAGAAGTGATAACTCAAACTAATCTAAGTTGCACTATTTAATATTGAAATTGTTCAATTTGAGAAAAGATCAGGTTGTTACTTGAATTTAATGTATATTATTATGATGATGTAAAGAAAGGTTATTTATGAATGGAATTTTTTATTTTGTGTATGTACGTATATTATAGCTACCATATGCTGATTTTTATTTTTGTAGGATTAAATAATGACACTAATAATGTATACACACAAAATTAGTATATAATCAATTTCATTTATTTATTTATTCATTTATTCACAGGTCAGCAATTCTCACACGAGTTCCTTATGAAACCTGGTTTAGTTTTTTGGGTAATTTGAGGATCAGATATTTCGGTAACCATTAACCAAACTGACAGTTTGATTGATGTAATATGTGGTGGTTGGAAATTTATAATCGGAAGCCTGACAGAAAGGGGTATTTGGAAATTTTCTTTCCAATTCATAGGTCAACAATTCTTACATGAATTCCTTCTGAAACCTGATTTAGTTTTTCGGAAAGGGGGATTTGAAAAGTAACTTTTCGAATTATAGGTCAACAAATCTTACATGAATTCCTTATGAAACCTGATTTAGTTTTTCGGGTAATTTTAGGATCAGATATTTCGGTAACCATTAACCAAACTGACAGTTTGATTGATGTAATATGTATGGATGACAATTTAGTTTTCAAATCGTAGGTCAACAATTCTTACATGAATTCCTTATGAAACCTGATTTAGTTTTTCGAGTAATTTCAGGATCACATATTTGGGATGTATCGTTTCATCTGTCTATCTTTTATACTTTGTACTAGTGTTAGTTAGTACTAGTACGTTCGTTCGATGTCTCAGTTCTATTTTAGAACACGAATTCGATGAATTTTACATAATTGATGTTGAAGATTTACTGATTGCTTCGGATAGTTTTGAAGCTCATATGGAGCATTCAAGAAAAATTGTTGAAAAGCTCCATGAAGCAGGGTCCACATTGAAATTAGAAAAATGCAATTTCATGAAAAATGGAATTCCTAGACTAGACTAGCGAGCCGCTTCGGCTCCGCATGGGTGTGATGCTGACAATAAATATAAATTCACTCACCAAAAATTTATGGGTGAGGAGAAACAGTGATGAAAAGATTATTTTGTTATATGGATGCACTTCTTCCCCCGCGGCTGGTGCCCCAGTTGGAATATTTGAAAATTCTTTCTTATTACACATCTCGTATATAAAACGAACCTACATACAAAATTTCAGCCTCCGAAAATATACTGGTGTGTAGAAACAGTGACGAAAAGTTACTTTATTTTTTGAACGTATACATTTTTCCCCGCGGCTGGGGCGGGGATTTCAGGTAAATTTTGCTGCAGCAGAATTATATCAGCTCAAGTTGTACAAACTTTGTTTTAGATTTATTCATCTCAATGAATTCCTTTCTTCTTTTCACTGATCTCGTTTGCCTGAAGCCACATCGTAACAACTGAGGATGCATTTACTGATGAAGAGAACGTAAGATCACGGACATTCTATGGATGCAATACTATAATTTCACATATTTTCCAAACGGTAAGGGTTGAAAATAGAATTGTAGAATGATTGTAATTCACCAACTCTCTATCTGAATGGGTTTTGAAAAATGAGGGGGAAACGGAATATCACTTCAGCTTCTTTAATTTTGGAAACAGCTTTGATTGGATTCATTTCACGTTAGAGATTTATTCACTTTCTATCAAGAATTCATCAGAATAGCTGCCGTCATCCCGAAATTTAGACACACTATACACTCGAAATTTCTGAGGACTCAAACTCATGATACGTCTTCATTTTGACATACTCATTTCTGAATATAATTCATAACTCATGTTGGGTTTTATTTTACACCACTTCGGTGTTTGAAAAGCTTTCGCCAGTGAAAAAATAATATTCACAATAAAATTTCTATCTCGATTTGCGATGAACAAATGACAAGTGAGTTGGTGAACAAACGTCATTGTCAGAAAGTGTATAGTGAATATTATGAATATTTATCAGAATCACCTGGAGTGAGTTTCACATGAAACTGTATTGAGATGATAATATATAATAATCTGATAATATAATAAAATAGATAATTACTCAGAAACGGCTGATCTGTCTTTAAAAGTAAACCACATGAAGAACTGAAATAATTTTCATTCAAATGAGGTATCACAAGATCATCTTTATCATATGAAAAAAAATGTCACTTTCTCGGTGACAGTGTTACTTTTCTCATTCAAAAGTAATGAAAATGATGAATGTCTTCACCGACTTAGCCTGACTTTGATATTTCGTCCCATTCCAGAATGAACAGGAGACATGTAGGGTGGCTATTGACTTCAGTATCAATGTGAAATCATTTCATAACAATTGGATGATTCCAGACCTCAGAAAGATTTGTATTCGCCCTTATTGGGAATAAAAACGTTGAATCCAGTACTCAGCCAATTGCCCCTGATGAAATCTATGGTAAATCGGATATGGCACATTGTCTCTTCAAAATACAGAATGATTTGTATAGTGAGTAACGATACTGTTTTCAACTACTTTTGAAAGTTGAAACTGAAATTCTTCAGAATTTAATAAAATCAAAACAAACACTGCTCACAAACACTAGAACTACAACATTCCATACCTTACTCTAAACCAACCTAACCTGTTCATATATGGGATAGCACATTTCTACTTCCACTTCCACTTTTGGGCACACGTCAATAACTGTTTGGGTATGAATTGACGAGAAATGCTGTGTTCAGAGTGATTTATATAAAGGTTAAACAGTTGGCTTGAAACATGACCTTTGTCAAGTTCTAATGTCATACTTTGTTATTTCCAGAATTTCGAGAGTATTGGATGGTCTGGTGTCATGTACCAATAACAATAATTTTAGTCAGGGTTCAGTGTAGATGAAGGCCGTTGTCCAAAGCGTGTTGAGCAACACTGGACTGTTCTGGCTTCGGATATAGAATACGTGGTGGGTGTTCTTTGGTCCGACTAATATACTCCTTGTCACAACTCATAATATATATTTCCGGCTCATATCTAGTTTTTATTGGATTGAGCAACCAGTTTCCGAAGCTACTTTCATGTTCGACTCTTCAAACGTTCGACTTGATCCGTTGCTGACTGATGATTCACACGAAAGAACAATAAACTTCAACTCAATGACTTTCCGAAGATCCAACCTATATTACCTTTACCTGGAAATAATTTTTTGTTCTCCTACTTTACCATTATCAAACGAACAATGTGGAAAAAAAAGATATGTAGATCATACACAGAAGTATTTTCAATATACGAACTGGAAGAGAAAACACTTTCGAAGCAACTAACAGTTTTACATAAACATTAAATTACTTGAAAGCTCGATTTATTTGGTCAAGCTCGAATAGGTGTCAGACAAAATAAATTTTTTTCCCAAAAAAAACTAATGTTTCCTCAAAAAATCTCTTTTCATTCCTCAATTCACGTTTCCCTAATAATGCATCTACTACATTTGAAGGATGCCGATTGACTTCAGCTTTGTCTCTGCTAACAATTTTTCACAATATTGTATCTTTCTATTCTTAAGGGGTCAAGAAAGTGACATCCAGCCATTATGTATTGAGGAATATATCCGAAGTATTGCTTTTTTCAATAGATAGCAAATTGAAGACCCTGTTTCATTTGTATCTGTTAGACATCTAGAAATAATAGCTCTTTGTAGCATGCTCACTTCATCGAAGACAAATTTCGAAAAAATACGAGTCAGGGATATATGAAATAAGTTCTAAGGACTGTGACAAGTTATATTAGTCTGACGAAATGAGCTGTTAAATTCATTTCGATGAACATGCAGCACAATACTATAGAAGTTTAGTATTGCTCAAGAAGCCTTGGAGAACGACCGTATGAGTTCAGTATACGACACTAACCTTTTGGATGCTTTCAACAGCCTAGATATCGTAAAGTATGGCGGCGTGAGAGCTATGAACAGTATTGAAGGAACTACTTCAATCAGTCCATTGTCAACATCCGCACGAATTCCTCTGTTGAGAATTTGTTTTCGAATGAAGCATCGATATGCATCCAAAAATGGAAGTCGCAGTCTGCTCTGCTAGATATATATTGGCGAGGTTCGGAGTTGGTTTATCACATCTCCTGAAGACGCCGGCTTAGTTGATGAAGAGCGCGTCGGAAATAGTGTTTCAGTTCTGACTTTCGGATGCTTTCAAGAGCCTAGAAATCGCAAAGTGTGACATGAAAGCTATGAACAGTGATGAAGATCTTACTTCAATCAGTCCATTGCGGGTGCAGAGCGGGTCGGAAAGAGTGTTTCAGTTCTGAAGTTTGGTAACAGTGCTTATTTCGAATATTGTTTTTGTACGAGACGGTTACTTGCTCATGTTTATTGACAAAAAAAAGCAACATGTTTCTTTTTTGCGGGGGGTATTTTACTCTTCACAGTCTGAAATATAAACGGAGCTAAACCAATAGAAAATCTGCTTAGGAGTAATGAAGAACAAACTATAAAGTTCATGCCAAACGTTTATTGGAGAAGAATTATATTTCAGTCATTATTAGAAATTTGAAATTGGCTGTGAAAAATGACAGTAAGTAATTGCGTCCTCAACTGATTTGATTACAACAATTTTTGCCATGTTCAATATCATTAACTCACTATTGTACCTACAAATGTCCTTTGAAAATCTCGAATCTGTTCCTTATCAAGCAATCCATCCATCATTACTATCAACCAGCAATCGAACCTCCGAATGAATTCGATTTCGAATAATGGAAGAGAACAATGATACCATTATTCATCGTGGTGAGCATACATTGAAAATCGGTGTTTATTATCTAGTAATGCGTTTATAATTCTCAGTGGAATTGTATTATATATTCACAGAAACCAGATATTCCACATAGTCCAGTTACTAGAGGTGATAAATATCATTACATTCTAAGCTGTACCTATACATTTTTTCACCTACTGAGGAAGTGCTGAGGAAACACACAATCATCACTCATTATATTCCTGGGCAGTGAGTGGCCGAGGACTTTGTATGAATGCTTCTACATTAATTCACAGGTTCAATTTGACATTATGATAATGACAGTAACTAGATCATAACTCTACTGAGACAACCCAAATGAATATGTGAATCAACTGAGAGATTACAGATTCAATTGAAGAAATTCTTCTGAAAAATGTACTTTATCGAAAATGAAGGATGGGTATTTCTGATTGTGATACCAATAGGACTTCAATTATTTCAAAGTCAACCAGCTCATCCTTTGTTGCGGTTAAGGGGATGTTTGCGGGGTTGAATTGTCACCCACTTCACTTCTTATTTTATCATTTCAGTTTCCTCTTTTTGTCCTAGGATCGGTTTCCAGTAATTTTCTATATCATCTTTCATTTGAGATATGAAGCTGTGTGAGTTCCTAAGTTGTAACAGTATATAACATACGACAGAAAGAAACCTATATCCAAAGTGACAGACTCGTCATTGTCGGAGAAAAAGTTGGAGAAATACCGGTGCATATTGCTTTTAAATCACAGAGAAACTGGTAAACTAGTAAAAAATAAACAGGCATAGAAAACAATCTATAGTGTACAATAATTCTCAACATATAATACAGACAATGGCATGCATATGAAGTAATCCAGTTTCTGTGTTCATGAAACTTTCAAAATGTTTCAACTTAACAGTTGATAGACCTAAACAATGCATCAGATTTGTGGGCAATGAACAACAAAATACCCTCTATTCAATATATCCTTCTCACTGCTCAATCTTATAGCTTTCGAAAATATGAGACAGAAGTTCACTGGCCTACACGAGCTACGATTATTGACATATATGTGATTCCATTATATTTGGAGTTTAAATTATCCAAACGGTCAAGTGCTTTCGAGTAATGGGAATGGATGATAATGAGTTGAGCACTTGGAATAGTTTTTAATGAATGGAGAACATAACAGTCGGGAAAAGTTATTATGCTAGAAATTTTGTGAATGTATAACTATTACCATTGATAATCTGAAAATATATAAGTAGATTCATTATGCGACAGAAATATGATAGAACTGACCAACGTTTGATGGAAATCCATCATAACGTATTCAAAAAAATCATACTTTGATGTGAAATTTCTACTTCAAATTTGTCAAAATCGCGACAAGTGTTTCGCTATACCATAACATCTTCTGGTGTCACATAAGCCCTCGCTGAACTGTTGCAAACAACTATTTTTCAGAAAAACTTTTAGAAAGTCGGTCAAGTTGCAACATAATTTTTTTATGTACCTATATTATTCGAATGATTCTGGACACACAATTCCAAAGCTGGGCCGACAGCAATCTCAGACACTATGAGCGCAGTTGATGGGCTCATTCAACAAAAAAATCAAAGATACTCCTTCAAACAACGAATGAATTTATGCAAAATCTAACCATGCAAAATGGTGGGCCAACCCATCAGATGAGATTTGGTATGAGTTTGAACGAATTGTGAGCATTTTTTGAAAGTCCAAAAAAATCTCTACCATAATATCCCTCCTTCACTTAAAGAGAAGTTTTTGTTTTCTAATAGTTATATTCTCAAACATGTTGACTGTTAACAACTTTCACAATTAAACATTGATTTTGTGAAGACTGTATTGAACACACTTGGTTTTTTCTATGTTTAATTCTCCAGGTGGCTCGAAAAAACAGCAGGATTCATTTGCACACTACTGTTTCTGAAAACTCCAAAAATCCCATGTACTTTGTGAAATCAAAGTCAGTGATGAAATAAAACTCAATTTTTTATACGAAGGCTACAACTGATATCAAATATTCAGTTATACCTTTGAATTTTCACTCACTAACTGAAGTGACCTCTTTCTAAAGACAAGAAACAATGGAATCAATTAACTTTCACTACTCATGGCTCAACAAAATTTGCCAGTAAATAGTCGTTTCCAAAAATCTCTTTCGTGAAGAATAACGCAAAAATTTCAGTGAATTTTATTTATTTAAATTGTTTATTGTCCCTTCAACCATTCAGGTTATTAGAGACGGCATATTACATGTCATAGTAAATATAAAAATGTGAATAAATAGTTAATACATACATAATAGTTGATACAGTTAATCTAATATAATCGAACCACTGAAACAGAAAATGAGAATGAACTATTCACCAGTCCCAACGATTAGACATTTTAGACACTTACTCGTATACGAGCAGATGGTTGAACAGCCATTAAAGAGGCAAATTTACTTGTTGAATAATTTGTATTCCACTCTACAGATGATTTTCAGAAAAAAATACACCCGCTGTCTCCTTTGTACAATCTACAATGCCTAATATTACTTTTTCATAGTATCTTATTCGATAAAATTCCACATCAGCAAAACTTCTGGACCTATAGAATATCTTCGCACTCAAACAAGGTGTCAACGAACATATGTGTTTTGTGGGCTCCTCAGATTTGAAAAAAGTTTTTCGTTCTATAACTTCGAACCAGCTGCATTAGAAAAGTCACCAGGCAACCTCTTTTCATATTTCACTCATCTTGAAACGATGCAATCGAGAAACGACTGTTCTGTTCACTCGCGCTCGATATTTCCAAAGCATTTGGCTGTGTCTGGCATCAGGGTTCACTCATCAAATTTTGATGTTATTATTTGACAGATCATTTTTGTTCGTAGTTCTTCAGCATTCTTTCACGAATAACCATGGACGGTTTACTCTTGCATGCAGTTTCGTGAGCTTGGTCATGTAGAGCATATAAAAAAGTAGCTGCCAATGCAATGAGTGATAAACTCAAATTAGATGTGATGCTTGAGTTTGAGGAAAACCTACATACATCGAATAGACAGGCATCAACTACATTCAATGTTAGCCATACATCGATAGTAAACATATTAAAAGAAAATAAAATGCATTCTTATGAAATGATACCTACTCAAGAGCTCATGGAAAACGATTTTGAACAAATGATGGAATAACAATATCATCCAATTGAAAGCCGCTATATTTTCTGATGTGTGTACTTTGTCTCTTAACAGTCATGCTAATCGGTAAAATTGCGGATACTGGTCAACGGAAAATCCTCACTGGATGAGAGGGGACCACACGCAATACCCTTAAAAGGTTGATGTTTGGACAGGGATTGCAGGAAACCATATCAATGGTCCCTATTTCATTGAGGGTAACTTGAATGGCGATAATTATTTGGCACTACTTCAATATGATGTCATTCCAAGTTTAGCAAATTTGTATTCTGATCGAGGAAACCCTCAAGTTCCAGTGAATACGATATAGTTTCAGCATGATGGAGCATCACCACATTATCAAGTTAATGTCCGGCAATATATCGATACATTTCCCAATCGGTGGATAGGGAGGCGATGATCGATTGAATGACCAGTGCGATCACCTGATCTTTAGATTTCTTTTTATGAGAATATATAAAGAGCAATGTGTACAAACTAAACCTTCAGATTTGTTATATGATGGAATCAGCCGATACTTGATGAAAATCCATCACTAATGTATTCTAAAACACTTTATTGTGAGATTTTCACTAGATTGTTTTACAAAAACGCAACACGTGTTTCGCCATACAATGGTTTCATCTGGCGTGTCTTCTAA
>WOGL01001080.1:0-12275 GCA_015342145.1 Leptinotarsa rubiginosa
GGACTACAGTAGGGATGAACTACGATGTCTAACAGGCCTTCTTACAGGTCACTGTCATTTGAATCATCATGTGCAGAGACTGGGACTGTCGGAAGACAGTGTGTGTCGTAGTTTTCATGTACGCGGCTATCCATTTACCTGTGTCTTCATTTTTTCCTGGTACAACTTTCATTGACTATAACATACCTACAAAGAATGTATTCATGTTCAAATGTCATTTTTACTTCTATGCTCAGACCATGAAATTCTGCTGATTCGTAGTTTTCAAAATTTTTTCCAAAAAGCTTAACAGCAATCTCCCTGCAATCATATAAGAACCCAAGTTGAGGACCAATTCTGCAAGGAGTCAAGTTTTGAACGAATGGAAAGAAATAGAAGAAATCAAAACAATGAATTGAAACTTTGCAGAAATTTTTCCAACCAAACTTAACTGGCATCCTTAGGAGGATACTCGTCTCATCTGGGATTAGTAATTTTGCTTTGTTTTGCTTGTATTCCTGCATTACTACTGGGAATCAACACTTTCAATTTTGATTAAAAATTGGAAATTACGTTGCAATTTCAGTTCACCATCGAAACAAATGGTCTACCCAATAAAAGCTGGGTATGCTGAAGAAATTTCAACATCATCAATGTCGTTTAGACTGTTGTTGTTATTGCTGGTTAGTCGTAGGAATTACCCCAAAACGATATGCAAATTGTGATAATATCCATTTAAAACATCATCGTCCTGGATTTTTTTAATGGAAATCGATTAGTACATCAATATGGCATGTAAACTTTGCAAATATATGAAAGCGCAGATAGTCCACATATTTTTATTTTTTGTTTCTTGGAATTTCCGAGTTTATTCTCAAAATTTCGAGATTCTGCGCAAAAGTGGCGCTCTGTCTTTGCGCTCTGAGACAGAGTCTTAGTCTACCAAAATAACTAATCAGTGATGGCTTATACTCGTACTAAAGAGAAGGTGGCAAATGCAAGAACCTATCTGATTGAGTATTACCAAGTTGTTCAATTACGATAAATTTCTATTGAGCGCAGCCCTGGCATTCCATTAGTAGTAAAATCGTTTTGCTTTAGATCACATTCCTAATGTTTTTTCGAAAGTATTAATGTCGAAAGAGAATATATGAAGAAACCAGGTATATGTAGGTGTAGATCTGTTTTGCGATTGCATTACAAAAATCTCCTGTAGAGTAAATATGGATCACCCTGTATGATGTATCATATTAACATAACTTTGATTTTTCTTCTCGGATCTACCATAACACACGCCGGCAAAAAGCCGCTAGACCAGTTTGTAAGAACAATACTCAGTTCAGAATTGACCTAGGACAAGCTTTTATATGCCGCGAATCATCATCTATCTAGTCTCGGTCTAACAGTCCGCGGCTTGTCTAGGGCACTAGATTACTGTTACATCCAACGCCGTCGCATTTCAAAATAAACAATCGACCGTTGTTCAAAATACCCGTGTCATCTTCAGTCGCAGTTAGTATTTTAAAAGCGTATAAGGCATGTCCTCTCGTTGTGTATTTATATAAAACGTTATGAAATTTGTTTTGAACATTTTTAGGAAATGAATTCAAGGTTGCCAATAATCGAGTCGACGTGTGGGATGAAAAAATTCTCGTTTTGAGACCTCTTCGTGACAACAGCCACTACTTGGCGTGTATGTGTACATAATTCTTGACTGTTGACTATGTCACACTGTGTCTATAGGCATGGCAGTAAAAATTCACAGCCGGTATTTTCAAATCAAATAATGAATATTCGCAGAATAACAGAGATGAATTAAATTTTGGCTAATTGAACTGATCAGTTACGCAAATATTACATTTTGGATATTTCCAGTTATGATTTTCGTTCTTTGTTCCTTTTACGTGATTATCTGAAAGAGCTCCATACAGACCCAGTGCAGAATTTGTCATTCGATTCAATGGCTAACACCTGCTGGAATTTTTTCATATTTCAACTATATGTATGTCATATTAGAAAAACCACATAACATGTATGCTTATACCAGATTTGAAACTTAGCGTAGACATGTAATATTTTTACAAGAAATTGTACTTGTACTTGTCTCTGGATGTTCACTAATTTCTTCGAGAACCGCCTTCTCCATTCTGCAGTTCTTGTAGTCCGTGGCCGTCCTACTGCAGAATTTGTTTCAAAGCTTCCAGATTCGGAAAGTCGCTGGAAAAGATTCGCAAATGTCGCTGCACAAGGAGTCACGCGTTGGGGATACTTTCCTGATAGATGCGTCTGGCCTCGCTTGAATTTCCGTCAACCAAGCCGTATGCAAAAACCATATCAGCCATTTCAGCATTCGTAAAGTCGGGAATGGTACCAAAAAATCACTTTATAAACTCCGAACTGTAAATTTGTCAATTGATAGTTAAAAATGTGACAGCGGTTGATTGGTGCTGATAAGGCAATAAGATAAATGTCTTATTTCGAAACTTCGAAGTCCACCATTGAGGATGATAGTGTTTCATGTAAGTAAAATGTTATATCGCCATATTTTATATCATGTAGCGTTTTTATGAATGATATCTTTTTCAATTTCATAACGAAATTTTTAAGTACAATAATCATATGAAAGTAGATAATTCGAAAGTTCTTTTTAAGTTTCGTGTAACTCAATGTTTATGTGGGAGTATTTATTTATTTCGGGAGGGTTTCTTTTTCCGAATTGCATCTGAAAGTAGGTTAGGTCCAAATTGAGTGGGTCTATTCGACCCTCCACCTCAACCTGCATCTAAAAGTAACTCCTCTACATAATCTATACATGTTTGTAGAAAGTTCATTATGAACATAATTGCTTGCTTCCTTCCTTCCGTAAACTCCCCAGATTTATTTTATACAGATAGAGAAATAGAAAGCAAAACAACTTTTTTCCAACAACGAATCTCTCCTAAAGAATATACCCTTTTCAGTTCATAAGTGTATTGTACGAACACTCTCATTTATTAACACTGTGATAACTTTTCAAGTGGAAGTGAAATATGAAGTGACAGTAAAAGTTTGGTATCACTGGAGTTTTTTCACAACACCAAACCGTTATTTCAACACCTCGACACGTGTTCCGATCACCAAGTGATCATCTTCAAGAAGAAGATCAAACTAATCATATTTACAAAGCTATCCTCATTTACACCATATATACCTGTTGAATTAATTTTAAATTAATTTTACAATGTGTCTTATTCACCTGACTTGAATTAATTTTATAATGTGTCCCTATGTATTACTCCGGTAAATATAATAATTGAAATATTATAAGCTATATAAAATTAATTTTACATATTGCCTAATCTACAAGTTGTGAAATACTGATTGTTTCAAATAAGGGCATCATTGACAACTCTCTAAATCACTTCCTTGATGAACTTTATTTATTAATAATGAATAACAATAATGATTGTATACAATAGGTGCACACCATCGTGATGGCTGATTGACAATTGAATTCCTGCCGTGTTGCCGCTTCGACTGAATACATGACATGCCCCTTTTCATAAAAATAAAAAAATGAAAGCAAAATTCTAATTATACCATAAATGTATGTCTATAAAATTTATAAATAAAATAAGATCATAAATGGATGAATACCCATATACACACATGAATTTATATCTACACATGTCACAATTGAGAGTTGTTGAAGCAGTCTTATTAAATATGATGAAAAAATCGGTAGTTTCATGTGTGGCAAAAAAAAAGAAAAGAAAAAAAATCACAAGATTAGTCTATCAGGAGCTCTAACTATTCGACCACTTCTAGTTGTGATTTCACTTTGATTAGTGGACTCAGTATTATGGATGCCAATTTCACATTTCGGTTCGGAAACTTCTTCATTGTTTATGATAATTTGTTGAGGATTTTCAGTAGGAGATGTCGATTTTCGTAATGGTCTAAGGTGTTGCCTATTTCGACGATAATGAGCATTATCAACTTCAACATTATAATCATTGGGGCCCGTTTTATTCAAAATAGTTCCCTGTTTCCATTTCCGACATTTTTCTTGAACTAATACTGGCTGATTGTACTGAAAATCGTTGAGTTTTTTGGTGCCAACATCATAGTAAGTCTTTTGGCTTTCTTGAAGACACTTTAGTTTCTCTCTTATACCCTGAATTGAATATTTTGGCGCAAGAACTTGTTGGCTTACTGGCAATGTTGTTCTCAGTTTACGTCCCATGAGGAGATCACAAGGGGCAGGTAAATGTTGTTTTGGCGTGGTATTATAATCGAGAATCGCCAAGAATGGATCCCCTCCATCTTGAATGGTTTTAGTAAGTAAGCTCTTGACAGTTTGGATGGCTCTTTCAACCATTCCGTTAGATTTTGGGTAGTATGGACTAGATGTTGACAATACGATGTCATATTTTCTACCAAATTGTTGAAATTCATATGACGTGAAAGGAGGTCCACAGTCTGAAAAAATTTCTTGAGGTAGTCCGTTTGCTGAGAATATATTTTTCAAAGTAGAAATCACGGTTTCTCCTGTTTTATTAGTTATTCTATGTACAACAGTGAATTTGCTGAAGTAATCTACGGCGACAAGAAAATCTTGGGTACCAATAGATTTAAAATCTATGCCAATTTTTTGCCATGGGAGGCTAGGAATATCGTGTGGCATTAAAGGTTCTCTAGGGTTAGATTTAATATATGATTGACATAGTGGACAAGAAAGAACAAGCTTTTCAATATCTCTAGACCAGCCAGGGTAGTAAATGGCCTCCTCCGCTCGTTTTTTACAGGCAACTACACCCTGATGAGATTGATGCATCAAGTTCAAAAACTCTTGTCTGAGGCTACGTGGAATGATAAGCCGCTTTTTATAAAAAAGCACATCTTTGTGTGAAAAAATATCATCTTTGATATCCCAGTACTTTTTTATTTCACATTGAACATTAGCTTTGTGTTTTGGCCACCCGTTCAAGACATAATATTTAACTTTTTGGAGTTCAGGATCATCATTGATTGCTTCTTGTAATCTTTTTTGATTCTCTGGTCTGGTTGCTATTACAGAAAATATCTTCAAATTTGTTTCTAGATAGTCCGTATTTATAGTTTCTTCGGTTGGGTCACGACTCAATGTATCAGGAATTTGCATATTTTTTCCTTGAACAAACGTAAGTGTGAATCTGTATTGCAGTAGTTTCATAGCAAGTCTTTGAATTCGCGGTGTCATGTCATCGAAAGGTTTTTTCAGAAGTCCCAGTAGTGGTCTATGATCGCTTTCAATTTTAAATCCACTCAAGCCAAATAAATAGTATCTGAATCGTTCACAACCAAAAACAATGGCCAAGAGCTCTTTTTCGATATGATTGTATCGTTGCTGAGATGGAGTCAACGAAATACTTGCGAACTCGATAGGCCGATTATCTTGACTAATGAAAGCACCGAGACCGTATGGTCCAGCATCAACGGAAAGTACTACATCTTTCGAAGGATCAAAATACGATAACGTTGTTGCATTAGAAATCAATTGTTTTAAACGAATGAAACATTTTTGTTCGTTCAAAGTCCAGACCCACTCATTTTTGTCACTCAAGAGTTTTCTTAATGTATTTGTTTCATTTGAGAGATTAGGAATAAATTTTGAAAGGTATACTATCATTCCTAAGAAACGTTGCAAATCCTTTTTGCACTTTGGCGGATTCATCTCACGAATAGCACGGGTTTTATTATCATCAGGGGATATTCCCTTGTCACTGATGATATGTCCCAAAAACTGTATTTTTCTGACGCAGAACTGTGATTTTTCACGATTAAGCGTAAGTCCACTACTTTGGATTTTCTGTAATACATTTTTAAGGTTAAGATTGTGTTCCTCAAGTGTACGACCGTATACCAAAATGTCGTCAAAATATGCTACCTGTCCTGGAATGCCATCTAGAATTTCATAGATACATCTTTGAAAAATTTCTGGGGCTGAAGATATTCCATATGGAAGTCTGAGGTATCGATATCTACCAAAACAGGTAGTAAATGTACACAGAAATGTGCTTTCTAAAGTTAATGGCAACTGAAGAAAGGCTGATGAAGCATCTAAAAGACTGAAATATTTAGCACCAACTAATTGGGAAAATAACACGTCCTGTGTGGGAATTTCAAAAATTTCCCGTTTGATGTACTGGTTAAGTTTTCTTGGGTCCATGCAAATTCTAATATCGCCATTGGGTTTTGGAACAACAACAATTGGATGTACCCAGTCAGTTGGCTCAGTGACAGGTGAAATAATATTTTGAGCTACCATTTCGTCCAATTTTAGCTTGACTTTCTCCTTCAAAGCCAAAGGAATTTTCCTAGGGGCGCTAATATGTGGTATGGCATTTTCTGACAAAACTATATCATACTGTTTTTTAACTTTCCCTATACCCGAAAATACTGCACTGAATGAACTCAATAATATTTCAACATTTTCAATATTAGTTATGGATGACATAATATGGGATTTTTCTGGAAGAATTCCAAAAAGTTGACAGGCAGAAAGTCCTAAAATTGAACTTTGAATTTTAGAATTCAATACATGGAATGAAATTTTTCCAATTTTTCCACCATATTGACAATCAAGATAAATTTGTCCTAATACATCAATTTTGTGTCCTGAATAAGAGGACAGAGTTGAAGGGTCTGAAAGTTTTTCTAACGGTATGTTCAAAGCACAAAAGTCATTTTTATTGAGGGTATTAACCATACTACCACTATCAATTTTAACTCTAGTTTTGACACCGCATACTGAAATATTTTCAAACCATTCAATTGCATTAATGTCTGAGCTCGTAATAGTCCAAATAATAGAGTCATTACTACATTCACGATAGTTTACATCATTGTGCTCAAGAATTTCATCACCTCCACCCTCTACAATTTCATAAACTCGGTTTTTATTACGAGGGCAATACTTGCGATAGTGTCCTTTTTGAGTGCAAAAATTGCAGTAACGGTTTGCCGCCAAGCACTTACCCTGTTCATGTTGTTGGCCACAACATCTACAAGTTATACTACCTCTATTCTTAATAGTCTGACTGCTACCAGCTTCTTCACATGAACCCCTATATCGGACTTGACTGCCTGGACGTCTCTGATAACCCCTTTCTTGACTATATCTATGAGAGGACACTGCACTGTCACCACTACTGTTATTCCAATCACGCCTTTTTATTTCACTCACCGTATCTTTCGATATTTCCTTTTGCGTGGCGACACTTGCTTCCATGGATCTACAAATATTAATCGCTTCCGTTAGCTTAAGGTCAGGGCTTTGAAGAAGTTTTTCTTGAATACGTGGATCTTTTACACCCAATACAATCCGATCACGAATTAGAACATCTTTTTCTTTGAAGTCGCATGTAGATGCTAGTTGCTTTAGAGCTGTGATAAACTGGTCAATCGTTTCACACGAAAGTTGTTCCCGTTTGAAAAACTTGAAATGTTCGTAAACAAGGTTTTTTGTCGGATTGAAATGAGCTTCAAATTTTGATAAAACAGTGGCCAATTTTTCTCTTTCTTCATCCTCTTCGTACTCGAAAGTATTATAAATTTTTATAGCTTCGTCTCCAAGTAAATTTAACAGGATAGCTATTTTAACAGGATCTGCTTTGGAGGTTTTTCCACTCGCAATTAGGTAAAGATCAAATTTTTGTTTCCAAAGTTTCCAGTTTCCACTGAGATCACCACTAAAACTGAATTCTTCCGGAGCTCTGGTTTGATCACCCATCGTGGTAAAACTTTTATAGTTTTGTTTTAGGAATTTACTAAAATCCCCTTTTATTATCAACTGCCGAATTCAACGGATAAATTTGGCAACATCTATTGTTCAACAACAACTGACCAAATAATTTCCAAGCCTGGCAGCACAAACACAAAAACAAGTGATTTAGAGCACTTTACCGCTGTCACCATGTGAAATACTGATTGTTTCAAATAAGGGCATCATTGACAACTCTCTAAATCACTTCCTTGATGAACTTTATTTATTAATAATGGATAACAATAATGATTGTATACAATAGGTGCACACCATCGTGATGGCTGATTGACAACTGAATTCCTGCCGTGTTGCCGCTTCGACTGAATACATGACACACAACACCCATCAATAGGATCGGCTTGGCTTTTTCCATAGGAAGAAAATGTTACATTATTTTCTGTTGGGAGTTTAAAGGCCATGGTAGAGGGGGGTTAGTCGTAATATTCTTCAGTTTACTTCGAGAGCGCGTTGAATAAAAAGCTATACAACATGGAAGCTAGTTATTCGGGAACCGTGAAGCATCTGAAACTGTCAGCATTGAATATAAATGAAGAAACAAATGTTATGAATGTTTATAGTTCTTTAAGAATATAATATCTGCCCGAAATAAAAAGTAAGGAGGAAGTAGTGCAAAAATGCGCGAGAATGGCCGGTGTCAATAGATCGACAATTTTTAGAATTCTTAAGGAACTCCAGGAAAACAACAGCCGAAAGTATTCACTGAAAGTAAGTGTTTGATTATCGACGAAGAAGTCAAGAATTCTATTAGGAGAACAGCACACTCTTTTTACATAAAACACGAAATACCTACATTGAATAAAGTTTTGTCAGACAGTGAAGACAGTTTTTTTCCTTCACTTTTGAAAAACAAGATAGAAAGAGCATTTTAATAAAAAAATCATCGATTGTAGAGTGGAGAAGAAACAATTTAAGAGAAATAAAGAAAGCCAGAATACTAGGTAGATCCATTTTTTATTTAGATGAAACATGGGTCAATGAGGGTCATACCGTCTCGAAGGTTTGGCAAGACCAGTACATCAGAAGTGGAAGACAAACCTTCATGGTTGGTCCACTGGTTTGAAAATTCCAGTTGGAAAAGGTCGTCGTGTGATCATCACTCACATAGGCAGCAGTGAGGAATTAGTGAAAGAAGAATTGATGTTGTTTGAATCGAATAAAAATGGGGATTATCTTGAAAAATGAATGCTACAGTATTTGAAGAATGGTTCAAAATTATACTTGCAGTGCTTGTATTGGAGCACATATGAGTATCTATTACTAGAATCCGGGCAAAATAATTCCATGATCTGAAGTTATGAGATAAAAATTGATTTTCAAGGAAGAAAAGTATTTCACATTTCATGAAAACAGATGAGGCGACGTATAATATTTTATGAATAAATCACATTGTAGTCGATACCAATTTTAGTTAAGCAGAATATATAAAAGAATATAATATAGGAGTATATTCTATAGTTTTGTAATATTTTTCAATGGATAAAGTTGGTAAAAATACAATCTACGAGGTTTGTTAAAAAAATGAGGTGAATTTTCAAAGTAGTCCCCTTCAGATATAATACACTTATGCAAGCATCTTTCCAATCCTCGAAGCAGTTCTGATACGCACTTTTTGGTATATCCTTGAACTGTCTCAGCGATTCGATTTATATATCTTTAATCGTCACAAAACGCCGTCCTTTCATGGTTCTCTCCAATCTAGGGATCAGAAAAAAGTCGCAGGAGGCCAAATCTGATGAATACGGTGGCTGAGGCATGATTACGGTTTTGTTTTTGGCCAAAAATTAGCAATAAAGAGTGAGCATTATCGTGATGCAATTTTCGAGTGAACTTCGCTGCCACATGCTTCATGCTCAAAATTTCCGAAAAAATTGCATGACATGAACCAACTGATATGCCGACATTCTTAGCAACTTCTCTAATAGTGATTCGACGATTCGCCATGACAATTTTTTTCACTTTCTCAACATTATCATTGGTCGTTGACGTGCTGGGGCGTCCAAGGTGGACATCGTCATTTACAACTTTTCAACCTCTGTGAAAAGCATGTATCACTTGTAAACATTTTTCCGACTCAGAGTGCAATCACCGTATGCCACTGTCAACATTTCAAGTGTTTTTTTGAGCACTTAATTTAATTTTTTATTCAAAATTTGATGAAGTTTTTTCCAATATTTTTCTTACACTGAAGTTGAGAGAAAATTTCATTTTACAAGTAAATGTCCCTAAACAGTTATAGGTCCAGATGAAATAAAAACTACTAATTTCAGTTGAGGTAAATAGTTTAAAAACCTAATTTGTAGTCTATTTTATAATCACATGACATTCTTTAATTTTTAGTGTAGATTGAATAGTAGTTGAATATATTATAGCCGTGAATGATTTTCCTAATAAATATTAGAGACGAGGGCGAACAGTACAACTTGTCAAACCTAGGAAGCGACTCGTAATATCACCACTTGCATACACTACTGATAGAAAATACATTAGGATAGAAAAAAATCAAATATTCCGTTCGACTTGGTGCGCCTATTCTGGTTTCAGAGTGGCCTGAGAGTACAGTCCTCGCCGCAAGAGCCAGTAAGGGTTGATGATTTTCTAACTGATGGTCAATTATTAGTTTAGTGTGATAACCCGGTATTTACGTTATTGAATTTAAATGAGTTTGTTTTTCAGCAGTCTATATTGCATTTAATTTCGTTTATTGAGGAAAGGTAGAAATATTTATTCTGAAAATGTAATTTATTCAGGTTGAAAATTAAATTTCAAAATAAAAATTTCTTGGCAGACATTATATTCATTAAGATGAATGAATCCAAACAAAAGTATAATTAAAGTTATGATAAAAAAATTACAAAATTTAATCTCCGGACAGATCGAAATTGCTTGTAGAGTTATCACTGTCCAAACTGGTACTATCGTTGTCATTTATCTCTTTGAACATTTATAATCATTTTCTCTTTCCAGAGCAAGTTTCTTCGAAGTATAAAATTCTTCGAAACGTTTAGCGTGTTCGCAAAGTTTTTTCCACTGCTCTTGAGAAAACGAAGTGAAGAATTCGTCACATAAATTTTCAACGGATTTGAAATTGAAGTCCACTTTTTTATCAGCCACATTGTTTCAGTTATGCCCATACTAATTATATTGGGTTCAAATCTGGATGATAAGAAGGCAATCTGAGTACAGTATGGCCATGATTTTCCATGATCCTATAAATTTCATCCAACTTGAATCGTGATTTATAGATTTTGATAATGGAATACAAATGAATTTTCAGCATACCATCCGTGAAATGAATGCTCTGTCGCCTTAACTATTCTCTCATTTTATCTTTCCTCGAGAATATGGTACTTTTCATACTCAACATTGTGGTATGGGGCATTGTCTATAACCAAAACGCTTATTGATGGTAGATTGGCAATTAACATTTCTTGCAACAAGTTTTTGTGATTGTCATAATTCATTTCGCCATGATAGTGACCAGATTTTGTGTTGAGACTGGAAAAATCCAACCTCATGCAGAAGTCAATAAAAATATTTTCGGACAGTTGAGCGGCATTGGAAGCCGCTTGACTGTCCGTCTAAATTGGTAGCAAATTGCCAAAAATCACTTTCCTTGATAAAAAGGCCTAACAGGCCTCCTTACATGTCACTGTCTTTTGAATCATCATATGAAGAGACTCGGACAACCGGAAGACATTGTGTGTCGCCTCTGTTTGGAAAATGATGAAACACCAGAGCACATACTTCGTGCCTGCCCCGCTGAAGATCGAATCATCTGACCTGAAAGACCACTCACCATACAAACTGATCGGCTTCGTTAAGAAGCTGGGTTTATTTGGTTGACTGTGAATAGGTGTGAGTCACAATAAACCCTTGCGGGTTGCGATGGGGGATCGTACAGACCCACTCACTTTGGACCTAAACTATTAACCGAATCTAACCTAACCGCCTGCATTCACAATTATAAGTCTCTGCCCTTTTGAAATTGGTGCAATCAACTCTTCATTGAAATCATCATTCTCATGTGTATGTGAAGCATGGATATATGTTTCATCCATATAAATTATCATTCGACCTTCTTCACGGTATTTCTTCATGTCCCCGAGAAAATATCTTCGCAACTGCTGAATCGCCGGTTTTCCATGAGCAATTTTAAATTGTTTTTTCGTTTTTCTCCATCTGAACCATATTTCTTTCATCATTTTCCTCAGAGACTCATAAGATCCCTTATAACCATTTTCATCAATAAATTCTTTATGTATGCGGTGTGAGGTGGAACTTTTTTTTTCAGTAATGTAATAATTGATTGTATATCAACTAAGATGGCTCTTGTCGAAATCATCAAAATCCGATTTTGATGCTTTTCTATGTCTTTTTATTTTATTAGGCGTTGAAAAAGAGGATTATTTATCATTTTCAATTGTTTGTTTGAAGGTGATTGACAATGTTTCATGATGAATTTCATCAGTTCGGACTTCCATTGTCTGAT
>WOGL01001081.1:0-12271 GCA_015342145.1 Leptinotarsa rubiginosa
AATAATCATCAGTTCAACGCTATTTCTTACCTGTTTCTGAAGTTGTTAAAAAACACAAAATATTACATCAGTTATGCAGTTTTACAATAATTTGGTTGTAAATAAAGAACGCACGCACTTTCGCCGACTGTCATGGCCACACTGAGTATTGTTTGAAAGCGGCTTCTGATTGGCTAAAGCGCCACCTCGCAGAAGCGTTTAGTTTTTGGAATGTGTGCGTGACCCCGTCTCACCTCGCTACCCATCATGCCCCTAGTTCCCCTATGGGTTTTCGTAGATCTGAATTATGTTTGGTTTCTGTCACCCAAGCCAAATATTTTTCCAGATATAGACATCTTGTTGTCACCAAAGATGTTCATTTGTAGCTAATATTCGCAAGTATCCACATAGAAAGACAAGACAAGTGTGATGTCGTCAGCATTGCAAAATACTGAATTTCTGATACGTAATTCTACCTGGTCATTGTCACCAAAATACCAACAAAATACTGGTGCAAACACTGGTAATCGCTTTTTGGGTATCAGAGGTTAATGAGTCTACAAAGCACAGGTTCAAGTTTACCTGCATATTTTTACGCAATAGGAATACCTGATGAATTCTTCATCAGATCCAAAAGCTTAATGGATGTTGAGATATTTCCCATTGTAGAAAATCAGTTTGTCCAGCTTTGTGGATTTTATAACAGAAATAGTGAGCATTTTTTGCTGAGAATCAACAGTGGAATAGAATTCAAAAAGTTTTTGTTATTTCTGTCACTTTTATCTCTAAAGTACCACCCGCTTGTGTTAATTGTCTAATCAAGATCTGTCACTGATCAAAACCATTGGAATCTGCAGTTCATTCTTAATTATTTTATTGTGCTTCCTTCATGTTTCCCAATTCAATTGCATTTGCTCAGTTAGATCTGTTAGGTTAGTTAGACATGTTCCGCTTTAAGCTTTAATACCTTCTGTAAAATTGATTTCAGGAAAAAACTTATTGAATAGATAAATTTATGTATTAATAACATTGCTATCTTTGAAAATTTCGATGATCTTAATTGCTTTCACACCTCATACTACCTGTTTATCTTAAATTTTGCTGTCGATTTACGTGGACCTAAAAAAAATATAGAAAAACGAAAAACTTATTGGTTCACCCACTTGACATATTTTCGGAAGATAGATTATTGTTTTTCCAGAAAAATGTATTGAAATACTTGATAACTTTTCTAAAAGCTCTCACAAATAATTTTCTGAATTTCTTTCACTAATGTAATTTATTTGGGGACAGTTGTACTGACACTGACTTCTTTACTGAAACTGCAAAAATCGAAAAGCAAATAATATATTACCTTTCAATGAGCAAACGCAAGATATAAGAGCATCCGGTTCAAAGTGCCTGACAGAATTACACGCTCACTTGATATTCAATATGCTGTCTTTGATATTTTACATGAAGGGGAGTCGCTTAAGCCAGAAGCGTAACCAAACGGGGATTTTCAGTATTTTGAATTATATTTCTAAAATCGGTTGAAGTTCCAGAGTGGCGTAATTTTTTTGAACGTATTTCAGGATGAACACTAAGAAGGAATCAATAGACTCAGTGACTAGCCAATGTAGGTAGACAATTCTGCTTGATTTCTGTCATGATAAGCTCATATTAATACTTTTTTCAAAACTCTAATGCGATATCGATTCAAGAACTTTATGAGTACTAACATCAATGATTTTTTTTAATTTCGCCATAAGCCATCCCTAACTTTTCTAGCTTATTTCATATATGTAAACAACTGAGGAATATTATAAAGAAGTTTATTCTTATATTTACTCAGCAGATGAATTATATTATTTTTCCTGTAGATTATTTTTATGAGAAAATTAATACTATATTACGTACCGAGTAGGATAAGAAGCAATTATTAGGGTTCATTTTTGTTATACGTTTTTGCTAAATTTTCGAAATGAACGAGAAGAACGTTTTCGGAAAACGAAGTCATGTTCTCTCTCCAACTCATAAATTTTTCGAAATTATATTCGTATTTTTCTCTTGATTTTGCTGGCAGCAAATCATTCATCGCAATATTTGTTTGCTCGGTAATATCTAGTGGGATAACACAAATTTTTTGATCGTTATCATTCATTTTGAATTTTTACGAGATACTGAATGACAGCTACTGAATGACATAAATTTACTGAAAATATGATTTTTATTTCGATTTTACAGAGAATATGGAGGGAAAATTCTCTGATTTTGGCTTTTGGACAATTGAATGTATTCATGAGATCATATTCATCATAGTAAATGTTACATATCCGACCATTTTTTTAAATTTCTTACGGAAGTGGCCACCATTAATTTAGAATACACATATATTCTAAATGAGCCATTATCTACCTGCTGTCAAACACGTAATGATTAGTTTAAAATAAAGGGAGTAGAAAAATACTTTTACATCGCTTGGGATCAACCACTTTTTGTAGGTACTACTTGATTCCGTTACTGACTTGAAACTTCACTTTTTGTCTTTTCAAACCCTTCTTTCGTTATGTTCAGATTGAATGGAATAGTTCATTATATTTGCAAGTGTGAAAAAGAAGAACTAGAACACTTACAGTTCCAAAAGAGTAAGTATCTGTATTTCTTTGCAAATGGAAATTATTGCCATCATGTTTTCTGAAGAAATTCATGTTGTTTTTGGATTTCCAGAACGACTGGTGGTAACGGAATACACTATATGGGTTAATAAAACTGGTTATCTGAGAGTGTGTGTTTTTTGTATCGACTGGTACTTGTTACTAAAGGCGAGTAATAAGGTAAAACTGGAACACCAGGACTGCAATACTCTTCTTCACGCTCGTTTCACCAACCAAGTTGGCGTCATCAGGAGATGACGTATAAAGGCGAGTAATTTGGAGAAGAAGAGAGAAGTTTAATACCAACACTGAACTGTTATTTTTAACATCTCGACACGTGTTTCAATCACCAATTGATCATCTTCAAGAGGAAGATTAAACAATTTAATCTTGGTGAGTGAAACACGTGTCGAGGTGTTAAAAATAGCAGTTTGGTGTTGGGATAAATTTCCAGTAATATTCAAATATATTGCGAATCCCACTTTGACCTGTACAGATCCTTCAGTGCCATCGCCAGTGAGTGAGGGTCTCAGGATTCCTTTTGTTCAGCGCGTGAGTCAGACATTATAACGAACTTTACAAGTCTATTTTTTGTCAGATCAGAAGTTTGGAATATGCATTTGATTTACAACTAAAGTCTATTCGATATTCCATTTCAAATTATTTTCTACTCATAAAGAAAAAAAATTACATTACAATTAGTCGTTGAGTAGATTTGAGAATATGTTTTCAATACTCTGTGACACGTGTTTCGCCATTGTATGGCGAAACACGTGTTGCGTTTTTGTGAAATCGTTTAGTAAAAATCTCACAATAAAGTGTTTTTTGAATACGTTTATAATAGATATGACCTTCAACTCGACACCTTTCATGGCAAGTAGTAATAAAAACGTGGTCCAAGTGAATTCATTCTATATTTGAAATGAAGCAATTTGAGGCAATAAGAACCACTAAATATATTTCCTGGTTCAAGTTTATGTAGGTGATATTCTTAATATTTTACTGAACCATAAATGAATAAATAAATTTGAATGATGGCACTATAGAGTTATTTATGAAACAACTTGATGACATGATTGAGAAAATTTGCTTGGTTTTTGAAGAAAATTTTGAAATTTTGAATTATGCACCAATTGGCATACATTTCACATACTATTTTTACTTCAATTATCTCGACAATCTCATTATTAAGTAGTAATTGTTAAACTTCAATATTGAAATATACCTAATTTCCAGTAAACAATGTAGAAAATACTATATACAAGGGTGGTAAGAAACGTTTTCCACTTAATAAAGATACAAGATTTTTTTTATTTCTTTATTTTCCGACACAGTCTCCTTTTAACTTCACACAGCGATGCTCCCAACTCTGGAACCCGTCCAAAAGATACTTGGCATTTTTCTCTGGAAACTAATTGGTCACGAAGCTAATTGCCTCTTTATTTGTTAAAAATCTCTGTCCTGCGACAGCGCAATTTTTAGATGAGGCGATAAAAATGAGTCGCTTGGGGCTAGTAAGGCGGGTGGTCTAGCAGTAGTTGAAATCCTAATTCGTGGATTTTCGCCATGGCAATTGCTGAGGTGTGAGACGGTACGTTGTCTTGGTGAAACAGTATTTTCTTTCTCTGCGAATGTGGCCGTTTTTTGGAAGTTTTGCCTTCAGCTTGTCAAGGAATGATGCGAATTATGTTCCTGTTATGGTTTTTCTTTTTTGAAGATAATCGATTAAAGTAACTCTATGACTATCCCAAAAAACAGTCATCATCACTTTCCCAGCCGAAGAAACAGTTTTTGCTTCTCTTGGAGCCGGTTCTCCTTTTGCAGTCCACTGTTTTCACTGTATTTTTGTTTCAGGTGTATGATGGTGCATTTAAGTTTCATCTGCAGTAATTATTCGGCGCCAAAACAGATTTATTGCGCCTAACTTGCGCCAACAGAGCGTTGGAAATGTTCATTCAAACACGTTTTTGGTCTAACGTGAGCAAACGTGGCACTCAACGCGCGGACTACTTTTTAATACCTAAATGTTGATTCAATATGTGACAAAAACGTTCTTTTGACATGTTCAAAACCTCTGCTATCTCTCTCACTTCAATTCGACGATCGTCTAACACCATTTGGTGAACTTTGGCGATGTTTTCGTCCGTAGTTTTTGGGCTTCCAGAACGTTCATCGTCTGTCAAGCTCCTACGATCACGTTTAAATTCAGCTGCCCAAAATTTCATTTTGGTAAATGATGGTGATCGAGAAGACTGGAAAAATATACCTGAATTCGGTCCACCTAGTTGAAAACAGATATTCAATTATTTCAGTGAAATATGTCTTTTCTTTAACCAACTGTCGCTCTCCCTACGAACAACAACCCCCAAAAGTCAAAACTTGTGCAAGATAGGGATTAATTAGGTCTTACTTTTTAAAGTGCGATATCTAGCTCGTGTTGGGCGACACGCAGTGAAAATGGATCGTCCGACTATAGGGCTCGAACCAGCGTTTCACAAAGCGGCCGTTGGAATGAGTAGAACGAACCACTCACGCTAACCCAATGGGCTACCGTCCCACAAATTTTCGTTTCGTGATTATCAAATTTCTACCTTTAGAGACAGTTGATTGGCGGTATGCACAAACACAAGTCCATTTCGAAAAAATGTCGTGAACCGTGTCACGAACGCCACTGCTCCGAGGCGAGATCTCATCCCGCGAGGGCTATCATTGCAATTTATATGAGATTAGGGTGAAGCACCAGATAATACATGAGCCCTCTACATTGTGCACCCATCACCCCGATACTAATATATTTGACAAATAGATATGTGTTATTAGTTTCGTACGTAACCCCTGCACTTCAATACGGTCGGGTGATCAAATAAAACGAATCGTTTCATCCCCGAACAAGTGCTCTGTAGGTGTGTGTCTGATGGAAATTGGATTAGAGGAAAAGCGCAACACAAATAAATATATCGAACATTTTTGTTGGTTTTTCAATCGATCAATGCGGTATGGGATGTGGGCGATCTCTGTGTCTGAATTATTCATATTCTGTAGCAATCAAAACTGAAATTATGCTTGTTTGTTCGTATATAAACGCAAAAAATGACTTGAATATTCCACATCGGTTGTATAACAGAAACAGTAAAGGTCCTTAATTTGATTCTTGGGAAATACCTGAACTAATATAAAATGACTCTGATATGTAGGTACTACTAATTGAGTTCTTTCCATTAGGTAGTCGCTAAGTAGAGACAATAAACTACGGGTAAAGTCCATTTTATTCAGCTTCCAAATCAAATTTTGATGATCAACTTTATCGAAAGCCTTCGCAAAGTCGGTATATATAAAACATTAACCTGTATTTGGTCATCTAATACATATGCCACAACTTGACTGCAACATTCCAATATTGCAAAACAAAACCATGTTGATTTGTTATGTGTTTGGTTAAAATATGTTTTTTCCGTTAACCAGCCATCGCACCCCAACGAACGACAACCCTCAGAAGTCGAAACGTGTGCGAGCTACGGACTAACGAGGCCTTACTTTTTAACGTGTGATTCCTAGAACCGCTGAGTATATATCTCTGTATAAAATAATCTCGAAAAATTCCGAAAAATTGCATATTGAAAAATTGGCCGATGATATTCAATTTTAGATATGTCACCAGACAAATTGAAAATCATAATCGGCTTTGCTAATACACATATGCAATCTTCAACTATGAACGACGGGATATTATCTGGACCTAAGTCATCTTACTCTTTAATTTTTGGCAGCATTGATTATATCACTTTCTGTAAATTGTTTGAAATTAATTGTTGGCGACTGATTTATTGGATTCTCCACTTGAAATGGAATATTTGGATCAATGGACACATACCTACACTCGATCAAAAAATTACTTGAAGGCGTTGACTATACCGTGCGAACTATCAACGACTCTCCCATCAAAATTAATTACTCCAGGAATACGTGATTTTTCATTTTTAGAGGGTACGTGAGACCAGACCCTTTGTTGAGTCAACAGAAATACACAGTTGAAGACATTCAACTGTGTAGGTACGTAGTGTAGTGTAGGTAGTTTTCATAGGCTTCTTCAATTTCCGTAGTCTTTTATATTCATGTAAGTAGTGCATAATACCTGACCTGTCATATTTTTAGAGCTCTTAACTTTCAGTTTTATATTTTCAATTATATCTGAATGAAACTGTGGGGATATTTATGTATAAACTCCTATAAATAGGTATATACTTATCAGAAAGTGCATACAATATTTTGTAAAAATCCTCTACCAAAACGTCAACGTCTGTCTGAAAGTTCAATGAATCCCAAATAATTGTCAACAACTCACCATAAAGAGATGTATAATTAGGTTTCCAAAAATTGACATTATCTTCTCCAAAATGAAATCGTCATTCACAAAAGGTAAATCATCGTGACAGTTATCAAAAATTTGCTAGTATACAGTATTCATGTGCAAAATCAATAATTACCTTTTCCAGTATGGCGTGGAACCCCACTATCAATGTGGTCCTCACCAATAATCGCCGCAATAAATTGTTTGTTCTAGTTCGTAACAAGCAATAACAAACTGAAAAGTAGTACCAGGTAGTTTGCCGTCGAGATAGCAACTCGCCATCAAGATCGCTTATCACATTAGAAAGCTCGTTAGCGCTTCGAAAGCTCATCGATATTTGGTGGCCGTAAAACCGAAAAGGTCGGCTGCGTCAGAAGCGGTGACCAAATTAAAATCGAAAGAGTACCCCGTATATTAAATTTATCTGTTTCAGAAGGTTTCTTACGAGTAATAAAGATAACGAAGATCCGAACGCTTTGGGTGGCCTTGTCGAAACAATCCCTGAAATGTCCAATACACTAATTTTGTAGAGAATTATCTAGCATTCCCGCCGCTTTCAGCTTTTAGTTATAACGTGTATAAAAGGCATCCGAAGTGCCACGGCGATTTGCATATAAAATGCGAAATAGGGGAGGAACTTGATCTGTTCGCTTTCAGAAGTTTGATTAACACAGGATTACTAGATGATTGATCTATACACCAATTTTTTTCGCAGTCATATCGATAAATACTGTCTTTTAAAATTATTTTCTCGCATACTGTGTGATTCAGCCGAGCGTGGCCAACCAAAGTTATATTTTTTCAAATGGAACACCCAGTATATGAATGGGCCTGTGGCGTGGCCACCCAGATCACCTGACCTGACCAAAACAGTTGAATCAGTACAACGTCGCTTCCTAAAACTTCTCTCCTATAGATCAGACAATATATATACACCAATTGGATTTCCCCATGATGCATTATTAGCTAGACATGTTATGAATAGCTTCAGTTGCTGTCACTCCACAAATTTTCTCTTGAAACTGATTAATAATTCAATTATTGACCCACATATACTGCAAAAACTCAATTTCAAAGTGCCTAGGCCAACCTCTAGAGTGAATAATCCTTTTTATCTACCAACACTACGTACAAATATGCTGAAACGTTCATCTCTGCATAACATGTGTGTCAAATGCAATTCAGCTAGTTGTCAGCTCGAAATTTTTTCTATTCCATCTCTGAGAATAGGTTTTTTTACTTCAACTAATTCTATATATTTATTGTTTTTACCTTATAACTTATTGTTATTGTATTGTGATTTGACTTGTAAAACAGTGTATAAATAAATGAATAAATAAGTAAAACGGATTTTTTTCATGTGGGTATATCAAGTGGATTGCCTAACAAACTCCTCCAAGATCTATAGAAGACATGAAACGAAGAATCACTAGAGCTTTTGGGGAAATCCCAGATGATATGCTGGAACGTGTAGAGGTTTCGTTTAAAAAAAAAAGACATTATGTGTTGCAGAAAATGATCGCCATTTTGAACATTTTTTGGACTCCTCTATTCAATAAAAAATTTAGGCGTTATTGTTCATATTGAAAACATTTTGAGTAAGTGAACGTAACTGTTACAACAATTAATAAAACTGGGTATAATTTGTAAAATATCAGTTTTTCTCATAAATAAAATACTTCTAATAAAAAATGTAGTGTAATGTTGAAACATTTCATACAAATGAAAAAATGTAGGGTGTTCCATTTGAAAAAGTTTATCATAGTGATTGACTAATTATTCCTAAAAAAATCCACCTAATTGCTGTGGACATGCGGGTGGTGAATTAAAAAAATGTTGTTTGCAAAATAGGTTTTTCTGGACTAACTTGGCAATTCCGCACTGGAAATTCGAAAACAAAAATTCCTTAGAGAGTTTAAAAAAATATGAAATCGAATGGCGTATTCATATTTAAAAAAATATAATTTTGGTTGGCCACGCTCGGCTGAATCATCCAGTATGCGAGAAAATAATTTTGAAAAATAGTATTTATCGATATGACTGCAAAAAAATTGATGAGTTCGAAAAATTGTTTCCTCTGTTGCAATAAACCGAGAGAATTTTGTTGACTCACCCTGTATAAACGATTATTTGATACTCTACAAAGATATGTCTCAAAAGTGTATGAGATTCACATCGAATATCTCCAATTGACCCATGCTCCAAGGTCTTAGATTACTTTTAATAATGATTTTCATCTTCAATGATCATAGTTATCAATTGAATTGCCATTTCCCATCTAAAAATCATCTATTGCTCCCTTTCATGGTCGGCTTTGGAATATATTCCAACGGTCTGGCCCACTTACTCTCGAATTCACTCAAATAATCCAACAGAAATCCTTTTTCAATGCATCAACACTTTCATTGACGCACTTTTCACCAATAAAATGATTTTAACTAACTAACTCAGCTTATTCATAAGCAACAAGGTATTCCTTTATTACATAACCACTTCAAGGCGTGTAGAACAATGCCAGACTTTTCCGGTTTGTGGAACTGCATATGTTACGCCTTCTCTTTGAAACATGTTTCAAAAGTTCGTTGAGTTCAACCAATATAGTTTTGTTACAGTCCTCACACCTAAGTCAAAAAGTCCAATCCTTCTTAACTACCATCATCTTGTCTTTTGAACTGAAGTGTACTATTAGTTTTGAAACATTTTTATGATTATCTTTCCAATTACTGATATCTTGGTTTAATGGAATGACATTAAAGTTTGATTCATTGTCGTTTCAAAAGCTGAGAATTTATAAGCATTCTGAAAATGTACGTTTCCTCATTGACTTATCTATATTTGCTTTCAGACATGTCTCCTAAGATTTTCTCTATTCGCAAAATCATCATCATATCAAAACTTACAAATATATCACCTATATATCGAAAGCACATCACTAGGAAGTGAAAACTTTTCTCTTGCTCAAAAAAAGTTTTATTCTATGTAGGTTTGTGTGAGTTGGATGCATTTTTATTCCACTTCACAACATTGATATGTCAGATATGTGAAATATTCGATTATTTTTACGATAGAAACGTTAATTATATAGTCTAATCTTCTGACGAATTTTTGCAGTTGCTGAAACATACGATTTGTGTTATAAATACTTAGAACTGCGTCTTTGGTTCATAAACTACTCATTTATATATCCTGGAGTTTGAAATTTGATATAAAATAAATAACTGCGCATGATGTGTTTCATGGTGGTCCCATTTATTTTTGAATACACGAGTATAAACAATTCAACCTTAAGCCAAAATTATTTATGAATTTACAAAAAGTTTGACGTGTTGAGAATCACACGTTAAAAGATAAGACCTCGTTACTCCTTAGCTCGCCACAAGTTTCAATTTCTGAGGGTTGTCGTTCGTAGGAGTGCGACAGCTGGTTAACGGGAAAACATATTTCAAACACATTTTTTTAAAACATAAAAGATTCAGAAATAAAAAAGAAACAGAAAAAAGAATTGACTTGGACTTGACTAGCAGTAAAGTAGTAACAAAAAACAGAAAAAAGAATTGACTTGGACTTGACTAGTAGTTTGCCAAGCAATATATATATAAAAATAAGGACCTAATATATCAACTACCACAAAACGTAAAAACATAAAACAAAGATAAAGTCACATCAAAGGAAAGATTATAAAAACCCTTTTATCTGCGGTAGTTTGGCATCTTTTGTGAAACTTCTATCTGGCAATAGTCTTTCTTCCGCGAAGAAAAAAATTAACGTTATTAATATTTGGTAATCAGTACTCCTTTAAAAATAAATTCCTCGTCTAAACATTTCGGAAACTGGTCATCCGAGCTCTTCGGATGGTAGTCGCGCTTTATTTGCTGAAACATTTTTATTGCCAATTTTATATGGATTAAGTACTTAAAAATCTCAAAATACTGAAAGGAAAATAATTTTAAATTATTTTACTGACTCATAAAATTTTCATTGAGTGAAAAATATACGGAATTTCTCCATAAACTGTTAATGGACATATGAAGAGGTGAATTCGATCAAACTTTTTTTCATGACAATATGAATATTGTTATAATTTTTGATGAATTTCGTCTTATGTTGAAAACTTCAGAAAATCCTCAATAATGTTTATTGAAGAACAGCGAGCAGATCATAAAATTCATTAGCGAAGCAGATAATGAAACGTATCTAATGCTAAAGGTGATTTTAACAGAATATTACGATTGTAGGATGTAAAAGTATCAACTTGATTTGCTTTATTTTCAAGTAGTAACAATTATTGGATTAGCCGGTGCGTGTATACGGGAAGAACTAACAAAAATGTCAATTGATTTAATAAATGACAAGAAAGACATGTTGCTTGTGAAAATATCAGATTCCAAAAAACGTATTGCGAGAACTTTTGTCGTAAATGGGAAAAAACTGCAATTGTATATTTGTGATGCACTGTTTGAAACCTTTATGTAATAATTAATATTACTGGAGTTCTATTCCAACATTAAACCGTTATTTTTAAATCACCAAGTGATCATCTTCAAGAAGAAGATCAAGAGGGGATTAATCTTCCACTTGAAGATGATCACTTAGTGATTGAAACACGTGTCGAGGTGTTAAAAATAACGGTGTGGTGTTGGGAAAGAACTCCAGTAATATTCATGCTATTGAATAGGCAATATTCATCTTTAGGGCCATCCCATACTCCACAAAACAGATCACTCGTAATAGCAAAAAAGAAAAATGTTCTATTCAGCCTGTTGGTATTCACAGTTTCGAGAATCTCGGATTGAAAATCGCAGAAATTTTAAATTTATTTAATCCTTAAAATTACTTCAGATATGTTTTTGCTGATAATGGTGAAACATCACAAATTTGAAGAGACACGGTGGTTGGAAATCTACCAATGTCGCTGAAGGTTATATAGACAATTCACTTAAAAACAATTTTGAAATTGCCAAGACCATTAAAAAATTATCAGATGAAAACAATCAGTGTGAAACGAAAACTTCATCTTCTTGTTCTGACTTCAACAAAAGGCATTCAAATATAGCGATCATTTCAAACAAATTAAATCCCTTCAATATTAGCAATTGCTGGAATTTTCATATAAATATTGATATAAATAAGAATTTGATTGTTTCTGTTAGTACATATTTTCTGTTCGAATTTCAATAAGAAAAGCTGACTGGGTATGGGACAAAAATATTATAATGACCACAAAAAATATTTATCAATATTATTCCAAAAAAGTTATAATTAAACCGTTAATAGAAAATAAATTTACAAATATAAATTGGAGTACGGT
>WOGL01001082.1:0-12269 GCA_015342145.1 Leptinotarsa rubiginosa
ATTCTGTTCTTATTTATATTCTATCACCACACTAAAGATTCCAAACAGTGCATCAAAAGATTTTGATATTATTCAAAAGTTACAATAATATAATATACGAAATAATCACAAATGGAAAAAAATCAAAATTTTTGCATATTCGATGATTCCAAGATTTTCCCCATTATGAAAAATTCCGAAATTGAAAAAAAAATTAAATACCCAAGAATATTTTATTCATCATTGATATAACGATCCTGAGTGATCAGAGTTAGCTCATAATTTCTGTATAAAAAAATTAAAACACAGAAAAACACTTTGAATTTTTTCTCTGTTCGATGTTATCGGATAAAAAATGATTTAGAGCTATTTTTGTCATTTAATCCAGTCGCTTGCCAACGAAAAACCACACAAATCGCTTGGTGAACCAATTTTCTAAAAGTCCTTGCCAAAACCATGGCGAAACGAGTGAATAATGATTCTCAGATGAAAAAATCTGGTCGCAACGAGCAATCTTGCCAAATGACGATTAAAAGCAGCAAAAAGGTATTCATTATTTCAAAATTATACATTTGGTGGTCCTGAGAGATAATTAGTATATAAAAATAGACAAATTTAAGTGCGAGGGGAACAATAAATAATAGAAGTCTCACGAAGGTTCGACCTTGGCTCTTATTTTATATTCAATATCGAAGACTAGACACATTATTCTCAGATGAAGATACGGTAGGTACTGTGGTATTTTTTTTCAGAGAGGTTATTCATTATAATGTTGAAATATTCTGTAATTGTATCAAAATAGTAAACAGTGATGTTTCGTTATTAGTGAATGAATAAGTATATGAAGTTAAAAATAACGATACTCAGAAGAAAAACTAGTCTTTACTGTACCGAGCTTCCTATTATGTTAATGTTTTTATCAAGGCTATAATATGAAAAGTTTATGCTCAATTACCTAATGTATGATATAAATGATGAGGACTTATGTAAAATGGGTTGAAATGACAAAACGAATAAAATTTGAAAAATGAAGTACCATTCAATTTGAATGATGACGGACACTAATACAAGTCGTAACACAAGTAACTACATAGATGAATGTCGAAATTCATTCATTACATTGAAAATACTAACTTTTCCTCCTCTCTGTATCATGGAAAATTTAATATACATGAAAAATAATCTATCTCAATATGAAAGTTTTGAAAATGTGCACGACCACAACACTAGGCATAAAATGATTTGAGTACAAACTACTGCCGCTTAAAAAGATGTCAAAATGGACCAAATTTTTGGACTGTGAAACTTTACAATAAATTATCACAAAAAATAACATCTCTACCTAATAACATATTCAAAATAAGGATAAAATATTTTTTAATAAAAAACGCCTTCTTCAGCACTGAAGAATTCCTGCACTGTGATATAAGTTCCTTAACCATATAGACATTTGTCGTTGTTTTATAATACCCAATTTTAAATTTTACTGCTTTGTTTTTAAGTGTGCTCGTCGACATAACTCAGATGTACTTATAAGATATAAATGTTTTTTATAAAAAAATGTTTTCTTTGAATTGTAAGCATCTATTGTTTATGCAAATATTAATAGATGCCTGACATATACTAATTTTTATTAATATGTATGTATTGACTTGTGTAAATACTAATGAATGCTTGACATATACTAATTTTATTAATATGTATGTATTGACTTGCGTAAATACTGATGAATGTATAAAACACCAATAAATTATCTTATATCTAAGAAAGGGAATCAGGAATTTCCACCACTAAGGGGGAAAATAGGAGTTCAGAGATTGTACTGAATTGTCAGTTTTGAAGTTTGGGTTGATAAAAAAATATTGTAACTATTTGTTTGAAGTGGTATGTGACAAAACTTAATGTGCCGAACCAAATTCTACGCGTGCGAAGCCTCGAACAACTAGTCTCATATTGTTTTTGGTAGAATTTTGCTGGTCTATATGGCGATGTATTCTATCGGTTTCATCCTCAAATAACGTCAAATCATTAAACGAAACTTCTTATCTAGCAATGAAATGGAGATTAGTTTTTCCTGGTGTTAATTAAGTTCTTCACTTTCATTTTAGTTTTAAAAAATTCCACCCAAATGACTCACTCCTTTATTGGTTCACACTCTGTAACACATTAAGTTCAACTGATTATGTATATAACATCAACATAAATAACCCAGGTAACCTTCTGAAAATGTTTATCTTTTTTATGGAGCCTGCATTGTTTACATACACAAAATTTAAAGCTTTTCATGCTAACAATTACTCATTAATGTCATCATGAAAAGAAGTGTTCTCAGTGCCACCACTTTTCTCTGTTCCCGCTTTAAATTTATGTTCACTCTTCTATTTTTGAAATTAGGCAGATCTTGTTATCATGCTGTGGTAGTCATCTTCTTTGAATGAAGTAGAGTATCTCCAAATAATTCATACCAATATATTGTTTCAGGAATTTGAATTCTGGTAATATTTGCAGGTATCTTACCAGATTTTCATCAACCATTATTCCCAAATATTTGATACAGTCAACTTGACATTATGAAATGTGAAATGCTCCCAGTGTATTGGTAGTAAAACAACTGGGTACTTGTGTATCATAAAAGACATCAAACCATAGAAAATGTTTCGTTGTACAGCCCTATTTTCTTCAATGGACAGTGTCCAGTAAGTCGCCCTGTGATTTTTTATCTCATATTATTGGCTTTCAGAAAATACAACTTCTTTTCTCAGAATTTGAATACTATCTTAGTTTTCTAAAACAGGTATTTGTAATTTTCTATTACTGATACGCTCCCGTGATAATAATGGTCATCCAACTCTGCGAGAACTGAAATGGTATGGTACAAGATATAAAAGTTATTTTTTTAGGATTAGAGACTTATAGGATATAAAAAAACCTCAATGGAAATATCAAAAGGTCGTACTGTCAACACATTATAGGTACCTGAAGTTTTATTTATTCAAATAAAAATGTAGGGTCAAAAAACTTACATATAGAGGCGTAAATATTTCTTCCGATAATTTACTATTTAAATTGTGGAGGATGTCAGGAATATTAGAGAATGTGAATGATAAGGTCAGGAAATGAATCCTACCATTTGATAGGTATATATTTTTAATATTTCCTTTGTAAGCATTTCCCCTTTCAATAAAATCTATTATTATTATTTTCTCTAGCGAAAAATGGCAATGAAAATACAGGTTCGTTTTAAAATTACAAAGTTGAAGATGGCTCAAGTTAAAAGATACTTTGCGAAATTTTTCGTGGCAGAGTATAAACAGATTTCCAATACCTTTCTCGATAACCAATTGGCTACCATCTGACCAGTTGTTAATAATCAATAATCTTATAAAAATACTCACATTTTTCAATATTCAGTCTTTTCTTTTCTCTCTCCGCAACGCCCGTTATCACTTCCGTATACTCGTTACTGATATCACTCCTGGTTGCAAGGGCCTTGATCGGGTTCTTGGTAGCACCTCTTCGTTTTTGGACTTGTATGTTCTTTTTAGTTACCAATAGAGAATGCCTTTGAACGGCGTCCAGATCTTCAGAGGACAAAACGATGTGCTCCAAGTTACTAGATTGTTCCACACTTTTGAAGAACGATTGGAAGGTGACATCATCTGGATTGTGTACGGACACTTTTCTTCCAGACAACTTTATAGGTGATGGTGAACCTAAAAATTAGATATAATTCTGAAGAACTTTCATTTCACCAAAATTATCTTCGGTTCTGATTAATTTTGTTCAAAAATTATATGGAAATGTTAACTTCAAATGACTCAAAGAATAGTTTGGGGCATAGGGAATCAGAATGTAAGATGAAAGAAATAAATAATAAATCATCTGCAAACTATAAACAGGCAGTGCAAGTTTCTTGGCAGACGTTTTTTCCCAGAAAAAATTCTGACTCTCGACGCGCGTTTCTCTAACTTACATAGGAGATTTACTATTGTTAAAGTTTTCCCCGTAAGTTTACCAATAATTGACTACACTGTACAATAATCAGACTTTTTTATTTCACTGCTAATACAACAAAACACTTTAAAACTTCAAATATTATTCAAATGTCTATCGCTTTGTATGACACTGTCCGCGAAACTTGACTACATCGATATGCGAGTGGATCGCGTTCATATTTGGCAATCGAAGGAGGTAGAAAATTCGTCGGAATTCCATCGAAACCGGTAGCATTATTCTCGCCACGTCTAGAACGGCTGCGAACTTCGAACATTCGCGAAACGTCGGTCGGACTGGGCTCGCTCTTAGCCACGTCACAATTGGTTTAAGGCTACCAGTGGCGGCCGGCGTTATTTTCTTTAGGGCATGATTCACAAAACTATCAACAGTTTTTAGTAATCTTCTGATGATGCTAACTTGATTAACAAAACGCGCGTCAAGCACTTTTTTCTGAAATGTATTCAATAGACTTGTTATGAGCTGCCAATCTTGAAAAATTTTGAAAATATATTTTATTATATATTGGAAAAAATATAAAATTTTTGGGAATAGACAATGCATTTGCAATATCTGCCAAAAATAAGTTATTTATATCCATGGTAGATTTGAAAATATTTCCAGTTTCTATAATAAAATATACTGGAATTAAAATATTCAAATACAACACATTTCTGTGATAGACGGCTGGTGTAAACACAAGTAATGTACTTAAATTCAAAATTAAAGTATTATCAAAAAGAAATACAAGCATGAAGAATATATTGACTACTCGATGAAGATTTTAAAAACTTGAAAAATATATTCAGATCAACAAAAATGTATGTACCTAGTTCCACTTTATTTTCGTGAACTATCTGCTTATATTAATAATGGATTATCTGAAAAAATATTTTTTCAATGACTATTACATAATTCAACATGTAAAGAAAACATTTTTTAGATCGGTTATATGTGTATTGTATTGACAAAGAAAAAAAATAAGTGAACTAAGTGAGTATTACTTATTTTTGCACTCCGTTAAAGCTCTCCTATAATATTGTTTATCGGACATTCTTTTGTATAAATGGATAAAGAGAAGGAACTTTGTATTTTTTAAATAATCATGATATGTCCAATTAACTACAAATTAGTTTAGTTTACATCTTCTCATTCATACATAATATCGACTCTGTATAATAAACAAATAATATTAATCATTATTACTAATAATTCCATGTGCGTGTAATGATGAGTAGTACAAAATACTATATATAATATGAATATTATTATTGACAATAGTTTTATTAAAAATGAGAAGTTTACCTGATAAGTCACTATTTGCTATAGGCGGGAAAGGTACGGATTTGCTTCTTGTGAGATCAAAATAGCTACTTTTTTCTGGAGAAGTTGGCGTCGAATCTGGACCTGCAACATGGTTATAACAAAATATTTTGCACTACTTTTTCGTAAATATAAAACCCACTTCTTATGACGTATGACATTATGTACTGGAAATACAAATCAGGAATATATTTTTCTGTTTGAGAAACCTGTTGTCTTAATCTTATCTATGATTTCATATCTATCCTAATGACACACAGTTTCTGTTAGTCACTTATTTACAGATTTATTTTGGTGAAAAATGAATATTTTGTGGTAACGACTCTCGAAGGTAAAAAAAGCAAGTAAAACATTAATCTTTTTTTATAAGATTATTGTTTCATCTAGATCTAGATCAATTCTCAGCACTCGAGTATCATCAATATTTCAAGTTATATTATCTCATGGATAACAAAATGTGTATACAGGGTGTTTCCTGACTACGGTACGAAATTTCAGAGGGTGATTCGTTAGGTCGTTTTAGGAAAAAACAGTTGACATTGAAATTGTTTATTCATACTTAAATTCTAAATTATAAAATAAAATAAAACTTAATAAATATACAAGTAAATTGCTTGATATGATTTATCCCTCTATAAACAGAGATTTTCTTGGTAACCATAATAAATACAAATATGAATATACATCTAACAACAAAAAGCAAATAAATAAATGAAAAACAAATAATTGCTATAAGTATGCAATTGATGTGTTACAGTAATAATTTAAAGTGCTAGCACTGTTAAAACTGTTGATATTTAGTATTTTGATTTTATGTATTCAATCAAAGCATCCTTGAATTTTCTCACCGAACAAGACTGCTGATCTCTATTGGAAACTTATTGCATTCTAGCAAACCACGATGAAAAGTTGAGTTCATAGATTGCGAATAAAGTGTATGAGAAACATATAGATCAGTATTGCTACGTGTTGGATAATCATGAATTTCACTAATGGATGTGATGAACTGATTGAAGTAAGAAGTTGCTTCCCCAAATAGAATTTTGAAGATGAAAATCACAGAAGAATAGGAAATTCTATTTTTAACTGAGAGCCAATTCAAGACTTGATGCATAATTATGATAGGAGTGAGTCTGTTGCTTTCAAAATAATTCGCATACCCCTATTTTGCAACTTTTGCAAGGATTCTATATTATTACTATCGAATGATGATAATAAGCTGGCACAATATATGAAATGAGGTTGTATTATCGTATTATAGACCGTTACACATGTTTGGAAGGTAAAATGGCTACTGACACGGGTAAAGAATAATAGTTTTTTGCTATATTACTGTGTATGTATTGGAAGTGATCTTTGAAGTTCAATGTGTTATCAATCATGAAACCGAGGTATTTGATTTTTTTTGATTTTTTTGATTCAATGGGCTCATCATAAATTTTAATTATAACTGACGCCATGTCGATGCGACTGTTTTTATATTGAGTTATAATAATCATTGCTTTAGTTTCACAGTTAAGCTTCAGTTTATTTACATTGAGAAATACAGATACTTTATCCAAAATACGATTGAGATAATTGAGATAATTGTTTATCACTTCCAGGAAATAGAGTATTATCAGCAAACAGATTATTAAATTCACAATTTTCAGTGAATTGTATGTCATTCAGATAGAGTGTAAATAGAAGAGACCCTAGAACACCTTTCGTGAAAGTATCTATGAAACGGAGGTAAATTTCCAACCTTTCTTCGATCCAGACTATCAAGGTTGCTAGTGATGTTCGCTTCTCCACCTGCGTTTAGTAAAGTTTTACTGCTGCCAGCTGACCTAAAAGATCCCTCACAAGAAAATGGATCCACTTCTTTACATATCAGGATTTATTTTGTCGAGTTTGAATTGGTGTGAGCCACGATAAATTCTCGCGGATTGCAGTGGATGGTCGAATAAATCCACTCACTTCAGACATACCTGCCCTACCCACCTACTCGAGTCCACTAGATCTGCTCAGACTGAAATAAGGATTTCAAAAATAACTTCTACTTCAGAAAAAACAATAGCTTATTACTTTCCTCTCAAAAATCATTTAGTACAAATCCCGAATGGAGGCCACTAGATAAAACAAAAATTACGATGAGAATGCCTTTTGGAAGAGATTTTTTTTAAAAACTTTGGCACTCTGTATTTCAAAAGATCTAAGTAGTTCATTAGAACGTATATCCATATCCATCTTAAATATTGTCATGTTATTATGGAACACCCTATATAATTTTTGTGAAAGAAAGTTTTTGGCTTTCTACTACTCCATCTCGATAGTAGAAAGCCAAAAACTTTCTTTCCCAAAAATTAATCACTCCTAAAAAGATAACCCCTTCAACCCTATATAAATAATAATATTAGTTCTCCTAATCCTTTACTTGATTATATCAAAATATATCAGGCATGATTAAATGTGAATACGAAAGGTACAAAAGTTTGAGAAAAAGAATTCAATTATGTCGAACCGAGTAATCGATAACATTCCCAGCTACGTTTAGGAACTTCGGAAATAAATAAGTAACTTTCAGTAAACCTTATTGAACGTTGTTTTCCAACAGATTGGAAAAACAGAGAACCACTAGAAGCGACAGCGAGACATAAAGCAATCACTACCTAATTTTACGATATCTGAATTCTCAATCTATACAAGAAATTCTATTAATTCTTGATCTATAAATGCTGTACTTATAATAACAAGATAAATTCAATACTACAAGAGTTCACTACAATTATCGTCAAATTGAAATATGTGGCATTAGGAGAAATGGATTGGTTAACAATTCATGTTGAGTAAGATACTTTTCTTAATCTCCTTGCCCTGCAGCGGGGGTCGATAAAATACCCTAGCCAGGTGAAGTGTCATCGGTGGAGGTAGGAGTCCTGATTGACACATCATCCTGAAGTGTGTGTGTGTCTATTCTTTTCGAAGGGATAAATGACTTTAAGCTTACTTAGTGTTACTAACAGAATCAATGAAACATTGAAAGCCTCTCGGGCTAGATATTGGGATCTACCGTTAATGATATCCTTTCTCAGTTACTCGTGTGACTCTTTATGAACCATACAGTAATCTAGTTTGAAGAAGAGACGTACGTTGACTTAATGACTCCAACTGTTCTCCCAATAACATCGGATCGAGAGCAAGTGCTTCTCGATTTTCCAACTATTAAAAAACCTGGTAATTCTTGAGCAGCAGGAAACAAACTCCTCATAGGTGGGAATATTGCACTCAATTCTATTGAAATTTGCTTCAAGAATCGTAGGTCCCGGGGTGAGGACACGTTAAAGGACCTTCGGAATTTCCGACTACCCCACTACCAAAGGCCGACCCCCCCCCCCAAGTCCTTCTATAATATCCAGAGGAAAATCGACAACATCAGGAGGGAAACCATGGCTGAGGTAAATAATATGATTAGTATTCATTACAAGGCCAAGATAGAATTCGACTCCATCCTGAAGAACTTTCCCCTTAGCATCACTAAGGATAGTCTGATGGAAGCGGGTAGACGCTACTATCACAACTTATATGTTCCGGAGGCCCAGAAGAAAATTCAGAGGCTCGAGAAGTCGGCGGCACTATTAAAATCCCCGCAGAAGACTGAGACAGAAGAAGTTTATCTACTAGAAGACGCCCAGAAGGCGAATGAGAATATAAGGAAGCCGAACGTGTCCAGAAAAGAAGATTTCCTTCCCCCCTTTCCCACCTCTAAACCGGACTTTGACGTCTAGGAGGGTGGCAAAGGAAACTAAGCCTATGGAGAAGCCAGAGGTAACCACAAATAAAACAGGTATCATTCTTCGAGCGACTCTGATACCGAAACGGACCCCCCAGTGTCATTAGCATCAGCAAGGAATCCAACAAGGCCGAAAGTGAGAAGCCCTCCTCCAACAATTGGAGGAAGACCTCTCAGTAAAATACACTCGGAGGTCTACCTTGATATATACGAAGTCGCGCGAAGACCATTCCTCGACAGTAAACACTACAAAAGGCGCAAAAACTGAATTTCACACTCATACCCTTACGGAGGACAAAACGCACGCATTTGGACCTCCGGTCAGAGCGGGGGCTAAACGTTTCGGTCGTGTATAGACTGAGGACGAAAAGGTGTCCACCATACATGCTCGTTACGGACAGGGAGATCACCCTCAATTTTTTAAAACGGAATGTTTCATCTGTTTTATTTACTAAGGTGAGATGGGAACTTCGCAACAATAGCCGAGTGCTGGTGCAGTGTCACAGATGCCAGCTCCGGGGGTATACTACAAACAATTGTTTAAGAGCCCCAAGGTGCTTAAAATGCACCGAGGGCCATGAAACCTACTCATGCAATAGGCCGAGATCAAAGCCGGCTAAATTTGCTAACTGCGGCGGAGACCACTCCGCCAAGGACTATCTGGTTCCCAAAGAGAAGGCGGAGGAGGTTGAAGACAGGCAGAGAGTCAGGCAACCCGCCCGCAAGCAGGCAGCTGCACCAGCACCAAAATTCGTTCCGTCCCTAGCAAGCCCTGGGCTCACCCCCGCTTTCTCCTCTACCACTACTGCAGGGAGAGCGTGCAAGGGAATCTACGATGGCTCCCAACAGAGCCAGCCCTATGGAGGAAACTAATTGCTTTCATGCGTGCTAAATGTGAATGAAATTAGTTGTTAATTTCAGTAATTTCAGTGCATCACAAGTAATTTCAGTTGCTGATTTCATTCATTCGCATGATGTCGATATAATGTTCCTGTCCGAAACAAGGCTTCGACAGGAACATAAACTGAAGCTAAAAGGTTTTATGACTGTCTGGAGGGACTGCCCTGGGGCTGTGAGAGGTGGTATCGCACACACGCAGATATCTTAGCAACGGAGCAGCATCGAACATGTAAGCATCAAGCTTCTTGATGGTATCTGCGTGTTTGCGATATATAACAAGCCAGATGGACACTTCACTCCATATAATTTGGACAATTTGCAATGTTGGGAACAAATTACTAGTTGTGTGGAACCTCAACGCCAGGAGGCACGAGTGGAAATGTCACAATCAGCAGAACGCTAACGGAAGGACCTTGTTGGGGTATTCCCTGAACAACATTGTCAGAAAATCCAAATAAAGTTACTGGAATGGTTCGACATCCTCTACTATCGACTTCGTATTGAACAAGAATGCCCGAGATCTAAGCGAATTGACTTCCATGGACAAACTGAGCTCTTTATTCTGAATAAATCAATACCGAATACTGAAAAGTATGAGTTCGACTGTAAGAGCTCGGACTGAGCAAAATTTAGGGCTTCCATGAACAGACTTGTAATTATCCAAAACAACATTGGTGAATGCGAGATAAAGATAGAGAAATGTCTAACGTTTTTAATGGCATTGAAAGAAGACCTGCTTCAACAATACCGGAGCCGACTCTACTCAAGTGGATCACAGACGTCGATGAGGTGATTGCGACCACCAAGCCCCAGGTATCGATTGGATTGTGGCAGTTCTACTACGTAACCTGCCGCGAAAGGATCTTGTACAGCTACTACACATCATAAATGAAAAACCTATATCTCTTATAGATAGCTATCGTCTGATCTCGCTACTCAGTTCGGTGGCAAAGGTTATCGTTGAAATTCTCTTGGGTAGATTTTTTCGCCTGGAAGATAGGATGAAGCTCACTCCCGAGTAGCAATTTGGGTTCTGGCGAGGTCGGAATACGACTTCCTAACTGATACGGGTTGTTCACGGGGTGAAGTAATCCTTAAACCGAGAATACGGTAATGATCCTGTTGAACACCCAGAAAGCATCCGATAGAGTTTAGATAGAGGAATCTGTCGCCAACATGTGGTTGTCAGGCTTGCCCTTATTTGTGATTACGATTTTTGAATCTTACCTGAGCTAACGGAGTCTTCGCGTAAGAGTAGACCAAACCACATCTGCGAGTTATTCAATTGAAGCAGGTATCCCGCAGGAGTCCTGCTTCTCACTGCACCTACACTCCTTGTATACGCACGACTTTCCTATGTTCCCGAAAGCGAATGTTGGTATACAGATGACACTGGGATATACGTACATTCGTTCTCGAGCGACGTTGCGAAGCAACAGCTTCAGATCCATTTCAACAGGTTGATTCTGCCGTATTTCGAGAAGAATAAAATCCTGATTAACCCAAGGAAGACGAAACTCGTTAATTTCGCGAAAAATTCACCAATGAGAAGGTGTTTGGGAAGTTGCGAGTAATGGTTGACTGCGTTGACAAACAGAGAAGCGTGCGATATCTGGGAGTTATCTTGGGTGAGCCCCTTAATTTTCAGAAACATTTGATCTTGGTGATCCAACGAGTGGGTGCGGCGGTAAAACGCATGTATCTGCTCATTGTACAATAAGGTGCTTCGTATTTGCATGACTAGTGACAGATACATTTCATTGAATGATCTGTTGGATCTGGCAGAAGTTGAGACGGTACTGATCATATCAGAAGGCTGTCTCATAAATTCTTCAAGTTTTTTTACCGAAAAGCCCGCTGACGGGAATCCCGGGAATCCTGTTCACACTAAACGACCGCGAACAAGTATTTTCTTTGATGTACCGCCTTCTTCTTGATCTTTTCTGAACGCAAACAACCATACGTTCGCTCGCTCGCTCGCTAGTCCGTACTCACCAGACGATTATTGATGCAGAATGCTTGTTCACTCTTGTTCGCTCTTGTTCGCTCGTGCACGCTTTTTTGGTGAATACGCACCTTAAGGGCTAGCGAGCGAGCGAACGTATGCTGCGTTTAGAAAAGATTGAGAAGAAGACGGTACATCAAAGAAAACACTTGTTCGCGGTCGTTTAGTGTGTACGGGATTCCCGTTCAAGTATTTTCTTCCTGCCTTCTTCCCGATCTTTTCTGAACGCGAACAAGCATACGTTCGCTCGCTCGCTAGCCCTTAAGGTGCGTATTCACCAAAAAAGCGAGCACGAGC
>WOGL01001083.1:0-12609 GCA_015342145.1 Leptinotarsa rubiginosa
ATTTGGGAGATGTTAGTGAGGAGCAGGGTGAGCGTTTTCACCAAGATATTAAATTGATAGAAAAACGATACCAGCGTCGCTGGAACATCAACATGATGGGAGACTGCTGTTGGTCACTTCACAGTGAAGCTCAACAAGCGACTCATCGCAGGAAAAGCTACACAAGAAACTTCAATGAAAAAAGAGAAAGGAAGTATAAACCAATTCCATCTGACTAGTGAAACCTACATTACAACACTGTATCATTATTTGAAGTAACCTACTGGAAATAAAAACCGTGATAGAGATTTAACATAGTGTTTCATTGATTTCACCAAATACCGTATATATTTTAAATTAAATTAAAAAAGTCAATTTCTCAAAAACTGTGGGTGATACAAAAAAAACTGAGACCAGATTTGGATTCAGCACACAAAAATCTATAAAACTCAGCTATTAAAGTAAACAAAGTTTTCAAAAACATTTTTTTGTTGAATTGAAGGGGTTATCTTTTTTAGGAGTGATTGGTGCTGAACATATTTTGGGAATGGTTAGTTCATTGTTCGCTAAAAATAAAACAAACATGAGTTGTCAGACATTTTCAGACTACTGAAAGTTGACAACAGACGTTTGCGAGAATTTTTTATTCTGCCAAATCTATGCCTAGTTATGAATGTGATATAAATTGATGGATGTAGCTGTTACTCCGTGGTAGTAGCGGCTACATGAGAAATGAATCTATTGCTTGAAAATGTCGTTATAGAACGAAACTGCAGTAACAACATTAGTTACGAATGAAATTGGTAAAAAACATAGAAAGTTTCTCCGTTCTGGTGAGTCCTAGGAAGCTAAAATTTGGAATATAGGTGCTTTTTAGGTCTCAGAGGTCTCTCCGTATCGCTATATATTCGGAGGCTGAAATTTTGTACGTAGGTTCATTTCATGTTTTAGATGTGCAATACAAAAGGATTTTTAATATTCCAATTGCAAAGCCAGCTGCGGGGAAAAAAGAAGCGTTCATAAAACAACATTATCTTCTGATCACTGTTTCTCCATGACCTTAAATTTAGTATTAGCATTGCACCTGTGCGGAGCCGGGGCGGCTCGCTAGTCTGATATAACATGTAGCAAAAATATCCAACTAGTAGAACGGAGGATTTCCTTCAGAATGTTGACCCACATTTCATTCAACGGAAAGGAAAAGAAAGTTTGAAAAATGTCTTAACTATCAGCCCAAAATATTATTTTTCATGACTGTAATTGATGCCAGCTCTTGAAGGGAGTTGATATGTATCACTCAATAGAGTAGGAATGAATTTTCAAAAATTTAAAGATCAGTCTAATTATAAATAAAAGAATGTTTGTTCTTCTGTGTCATTAGTCACCTAATTTGATTCGTTGTGATTCATTTAACAACTGAATGTCATTTGAACTTCATTTCACGTATTATTTTTCATGAAATAATATCCACCCAGCCCTCTTTTAATCATTCCAGGACTATTCAGGTATTTGAATTTTGAAAGTTAAGGCACATCGTACAGATACTTGATTATGTACGTCCATACGAATTGTTTACATAATTCTCAGTTATTTCCCACAACCATATCACATCGTATGTGTGTACCTTATTTTCTGTTTTGCGGTTGTTACCTCAAACAAACAGATATAAACTACTCATTTGACGTCAAATTCCTCTTTACAGGTACCCAGTAACAGTTGACTGTAAAATTCTGAAACCATCTAAAAGCAGAAGGGAATTCGACGGCTCTTTGAAATTCAAAGACAAGCTGTTAATAATAACGGGGAACGCAGATTTAATAGGAAATATACCGGCAAGAGTTTCCATGAAATTTTCCCCAAAGGACAACAGCTCTCCCTTAACGTTTGAGTACCAACTTAGTCCGACTTCACTTGACAGATACGAATTAGTCGGCAGCATTCAACACTCGGAAAAATTCCTTCGTTTCCATGCGGATTTGCACACAGTCGATGTATTTGATTGGGATCTGAAAGTGGAGGTATCTATCATTTCTTATCTAATTATAATACGCTGTTAGAAAAATGAATATATGATTATATACAGTAATAGATTGCATTGATGATATTTGATGAATTGATACAACAAAAAATGATTACTGAAAGATATTTAATTACTAATAATATCAATGAGTAGCCAAAAATTTGGACTACCCTAACTTTGAATTTTTGAATCCGGACCTGTCCAGTTCATTACGTTAGGAGATCATAGTTTCAGTTATCTCCTGATGATGTTAACTTGGTTAGCGAAACGCGCTTGGAAAGACACCACTTTTATATAATTTTCTTATTCAATAGTGAACTGCTGGACGAACGGCCATAATAATTGAAAATAATTTCTTGGTGATGTTCCGATATGATATTATCGCCTGCACTTGTACACTCCAATAATGGCCTCTTAATGAAAGTTCAGTTATTCAAACAGTTCCAAACGATGAATCAGCTGTTCATGGCATATACCTTGCCAGGTGCATAATACAAAATAGTTGATATGTTGTTGCAGATTGATACATCGAACAATGAGAAGTTTATCGTCAATACTAAATCCAGCTCTGATGAGAACAGTATTACCTTGGATATCGATGCACATACTCCAATACCAAAGTTGGAAAACCCGAAACTTGGAGCTAGATATGTGTAAGTATGGTGTATCCTCTCATACGTTTCATTCACATTATTGTTGACATTGATATAACTTTTTCTATGAGAAAAAATTTGTTTCGGAACTTGATAAAGAGGGTTTTCGAATGTTTAAAATTCACACAGAGACTTCGCGTTTGGAAAAAATCTCGTGAAGGAGAATGTTCTCCTCATTCAATGAGAGGCTCATCGTGATTCAAACTAACTACGGTACGAAACTTCAGAGGGTGACTAGTTGGGATGTTTAAAAAAAATCACATGAACATATGTCCAGAGTTGCTTCGTTTCTAAGATACAGTGACGTTTTTTGAAGTTTTTGATTTTTTTTTAGATTGAGCAACTGAAAATACAACTTTTTTGTCGCTTCTGTCTTCTTCATATCAAGCTTCATTTTCAAGAGAAAAATACACTTCTCAAAACTATTCATCGACAACTCAAAATGAGAATGCATAGTGAATAATGAACAATTTTGACCTTAAAGTAAATGAGCAAAATGTCCACCTTCTGATAAAATAGACGACTGCAATATATTTGTTATTGATTGACTGACACGTTCAAAAATACCTGGAGTATCCCTTTTGACATTGCAATAATATATTATTATTGTACCTTGTTTGTTCCTTTGACTAATTCACAAAAAATACTTCAACTCAGCAGCAAATAATGACAGACGTTACCACACGAGAGGAAGTCGGAATTTACCCTTTTGCCAATCCCAAAATCAGCAATTACAAACTTTTCTTTGATATATGAGAGCAAGAAAATATACAACCACCTTCCAATGTACTATAGGGCAATAACAAATTTTAAAAAATTCAGCAAATTAGTTAAAGGAGTACTTCTGCAATAAGCCTACTATGACTAAAAGGAATATTATTTTATTTTAACTCTTAGTATTTCAGATGCTTACATATCTGTAATGATTTATTTATTTATTATTTGTAATGGTTTCTTATTGTTTCATTTATGTGTATTCCTATATGTACATTTTTTTGATATTTTTTCAAAAACCTTTAACATTGTTGACTTCATAAAGTTTCACTAGCTTTGTCAATAAGGATTTCTTGGACAATGAAGCATGATTGATTGATTGATTGAAATGTTCAGCGAAAATTGTTGCTGAAAATGACTTTCTCCAATAACGTGAAGATTTTCATCGGCCCAAAAATGGTCATTGTGAAAGTTCATAATGGCATCTCGTGAAAAATTTGCTTCGTCTGTAAATAGAATATTTGGTAAAAAATTATTATTGTGTGCCATCGTATGAATCAATCACCTGCAGAACATTGACCTTGGCTGAGAATCCCAAGGCAGCTTGGCTCCGCTGTATGTGATATGGGTATAGGGGATTTCTTTTCAAAACTGTCCATATGGATTGTCGCCTGACATCCAGGTGCAGTGGAATCTTCCTTGTACTATTTGAAGGATCTTTTTCTATCGCGTCATGTTTATCTTCTTCAACTCCAGGCGTTGTTATAGTTTCTGGTCTTCCACCACCTGCATTTTCATTAAAACTTTCAGTTTCACATAATCTTGCATGTAGCGTTCTAAAAATGTTTTAGCACATAGAATTACTCTGTTGAGATATCTATCCTGGTAACTTCTCCTTGCTTCTTCCACATTACCATTTGCTAATTCGTAAATAAAGTGCATGTCAGCCATTTCAGCGTTGGTGTGATTATTCATGATGGTTTCAATGCTAATTGACAACTCTGACTTCTACTGACATGTCAACACTATCACTGTCAGCTGGTCTCCAAAGCAGGTGTCCCTGCCATGCGAATTGGCTTCAATTTTTTTTTATCGAAAACGAAGCTAGATATGAAGATAACACAAGCGACGAAGAAGTTGTATTTTTAGTTGATTAACCTAAAAAATTTGGCATTGGCGTACTTTTTTTCCCAATATTGTTGGCTGTGGTGCCCACTGAAACTCCACTATTGGACCTAATAATTTCAGTATAGTTAGTGCAAAATGAGCGCCTTTTTATAAATACCCTATTTTCAATAGTTCAACGTCCTCTATCTCAGAAAAGAAGCAACTTCGGACATATGTTCATAGGAACTTTTTCTTAAAACGACCTAATATATGTTCCAGGGTGAAAAAGGAACTCCATCAACTCCAGTGCAGATTAATTTCGAATGTATTGATTTTTATAGGATATTATTGAACTTCCACAATCTTGCTGCTCTTTCAGAAGGAAAAAAACTACTCCATTTGCTCCACTATAAATGAATTTCGAATTTATTGATTTTTATAAGATGATAATGAACTTCCAAGATCTTTCTGCTGTTATTACACTACTGCTACTTCCTTGTTTCATATTTCGCGAATATAAGAGTATCCTTGGCAATGAGAGACGGCAACATCAACCTGCGTAATAAAAAATCTCAAAACTGACACTCGACAATGCGGAGTTTCTGCTCTTTGAATGAATATTAAAAGCCGCATTTACAGACGAAAGACCCTTTTATTCAAGAAATACAATTACAAGAATCACTGTTTCATAAAGCTCTGAAAGCTACTCCTTGAATAAAACATCCACCCTCCACTCATATAGGTGGTAAAATAAAGTACGAATATCGCTCGAAAAAGGAAAAACATACCTGAAACGCGTGTATTGTCTGTATAAATAATACAATGGTGCGATACTCTCTTACCATATTTTCTCGACTGTTGCAGTGATTGGAAAATCGTTGTTGAATTCTTCTGGTTGTTCATACTTTTTTATTTGGGGTGGATAATTGAAAACGTTGCATGATACATTATCGAAATTTGCGGAATTATTGGAAACAGGTCTTCATGGCCTGCAGCTAATCTTTGGAGATCGTTGGAGTAATGATAATCCGCAGGATACCAGTTTTTTGTAACTCCACTGAATTGGAATCACTTTTGGTTAAAAAAAAACATTATGGGCGAGAGTCTATTGTGACTCACCTCTATTCAAGCTCTACCAAATACATTCAGTTTCTCAACAAAGCCGATTACTTCATTTAGAAAGTATATTTTTAGGTCAGCTGGCAAAAGTGAGATACTGAGATCCTAATCCAGTGGGTCAGACACAGAATTGGTGCTCTGCTACAAGGACCTGAATTTCTTCATGAAAAATTATCCACTTCAACAGATCATTGTACATTTTCCTCAATTTGATCGGTAGTCAATCTGCGACTAGTTTCGACAGTCACAAATATGTGGCTTGGGAAGTAGGTGTTCTGTGACGTATTTCAAGAAGTCGCTACCGGGCTCCAGGCCGGAATGTTCAGCTCTGCAATCTCACCCTATTGAGGTTATTGATGTTGAAAGTGCAAGATTCTCACCTTGATACTCATAGCTACCTTCTTACATGAAAACATCTATATGCCAATCATACAGGGCTTTTTGCCTCCGATTTGGGTGAATTACTGTTTTAGCATGTGCATTTGGAGAACCTGCTTTTTCCCTTGATGCAGATTCTGCTTCTGCCGCACCAGACTCAGAAGTGACAGAACTGAAAAGCTCCTGCTCTCGACCCGATGATTGGGATTGTTTGATCAACTTCAACCTTCTCTGTGGATTCAGCTGGAAAGCTGGAGAACTGAAAATCTCTTCCTCTTTATCCTCTGTTACATAATATGGGAGTTGGGTTCGTTCTCCCGATGTCCATCTCATCTGTAGACGCAGGGTCGTGTTCTTTGAATACTTTATGGCCCATAAAGGGTTCTACTAGAGAAAAAAGATCCATCACGCCAGAGCCATGCACCACCGTGACAAAGCTCCCTGTGGTGAGAGAACCCGATATTTCGAAAGATTTGTCAGTGACACTTTGTAGGCAGAAATATACATACCTTAGGATGAGGTCATTCAGCAGATTACACTGTTCTGTCTGGAAAAAGTTCATTCCGCGAGAATTTCAAAAAGTGTCTGGAAACCACCTGAGTTTCTCCAAGTTGATACAAAAAAGGGTAGACTCCTGAGTAGATGATTGTTGAAACTGAAAAAAAAACTATCAAAGAAATTAAACAAAACTACTAACTGGGGAATCTGGTTTTGCCCAAAGGGGTTGATGCCTGATTATATGGCAGTTGGAATAAAAGGATACAGTTTGAAAAATATACCACTTTCAATGGCTAGGTAGACCCATTTCTATAGGGCGGAACTTGTATACCTCCATATCTTCAAAATCACGCCCTTCAGGAATAAACGTGGACCTTCTTCATACAAGGCAGATGGAGAACTACCACACGATGAAATGCTTTTGAACAGTCTCGGATGTTCTGAACTGATCTGGAATTTTCTAGAGATCGAAATTTCCAGCCCTTATATCTTCAGAATCATGCAACCTTCTTCATGGATGGAGTACAAAAGGCCATCACACCATATAACCACACCCTTAATCGTACACTCATTTGTCAGTTTTAGCGGTAGGAATATCTCACACTTCCTTCAATAAAATATATTGATTGAATCCATGGTCAATTGATGGACTTGTTCCAGTGAGTGATCTTGGTACGAAACTTCATATGATGTTTTGTTGAGTCATACCATGGTAAACAATGACTCAGCTCATTACTACAAAACTACTACAGCTCATCAATATAAAACAACTTTTTCAGCGTCTGTTTATGCTGTACTCTAGCATGTTTCATCCTCTTGAACACAGCTAACATCCATAGGCCTCATAGTGCCTAAAAGAAATGCAAAAATTTCGACAAATCAAAAGAGACATTCGAAGGATTTAACTTATTTTCGTTCTTATTATCATTTCTTGGTTCTTGAAAATCGAAATCCTTCACATTTTGAAGAGTTCCAATTGGCATTAATTCCAGACTCCTTCATCATCCTCTTGGTTCATATTGAATATTTGTGTGAATACCTTGAGAACATATGGCAGAAGCGAAAATAACAATTTCTTGGAGACATTTTCAAAGTACCGTCGGTTATATTATGTCGTGGGGTTTTGCCAACTTTACTGTTAATCTGACGAAACCAAATCGTAATCATTTACTTTTATGGAATTGAATTTGATTTGGATGATAACCTTATGTACCTATGAGGGAAGCGAAAAAGATTTGTCGGAACCACTCGATGAATGTGGAAGGAATATAAATATATTTAAAATTTCAGATTCATTTTCCTCAGAAACTTATTCAATTCAAACGGGGGGCAAAAAATTGGTTCAATAGAATAATGGAGGACCCTGAAGTTTCTACGGTCATTTCTGAAACAGCAATCTATTAATTTCTCAAGAGAATCGTTCTCATGTGAATACACCCTGAACAATTAATAAGGAGTAGGTTTTGATTGACTGAGTTATTACTTTCTTCCTATACCAGGGAACTTTGTCCTCTTTGTCAGTTTCATCTCCACGTAGATTCTTGGTACACCTCCACAAGAAAAGGTATTCTTGTCAGCTTCACCTCCACGTAGATTCTTGACTATTGCATTTGGTATTCCTTCACAAGAATAGGTGATGACAATGAAATTTTGGATTTCTCCTTAACAATCGCTTCTTACTGTGTCTATGGACTCACTCTGAACTGTAATTCTACACCGTCTAAAATATAACTGTCATTGGAATCTACATTTCAAATTCTATTTCTCCTAAAGCTCAATATGTTATCATGGAATAACGACCGGTAAAAGCTCATAGTCATGTAATGTACTCAATATAAAGACATATTTTGGAACCTATATTGATAGTAATAAGAGTTGAGATTCCGAAGATGTGTTTGTAAAAAGTTGCTACTATATTTTTCTGGTGATGAAACATATTTTAGATTGCCTGAAAATTATCATTGTACCTTTATCGGTGTCAATATCACTATCAGTGTCGATTAAATATTCATTTTGAAAGAGAAACCATTAGGTTGATTTACAGTCTTCAAATTACTGATTCTAGCAGTTCCAGCTTTGCGATGTACACTTATTTCACAAATAAAATCATCTAGGACGCAATACATCAATGGTCATCAAATAATCATTGAGAAATTGATTTTTTTGTAGTTCCTTTCGTAGTTCATTTTGTAGTTCATCACAATAATTGCCAATTCTTTCATTCAGCTTTCATACTCGTAATTACTGATACTATTAGCAACCGTGTGAAATTTCATTTGTCGAATCGGTAGCGTATAGATCATTCATTGTCACTGGAATTGATTTTCTGGTCATCTTCATATAAGTGAATACTGGTGTAATGAGAGTACTGAATGACAAAAAGTGTCAATCACAGTGGTAGCAGACAAACTCATATATCACAGTAATAATGACAATATATGATCGATTGACAATACCTGCGTTGAATCCAATATGCACGATATCCATTTCGATTATTGGCGGAATGCATTATTTATAGTGGTTACTCTTTGGTGTACCTACTAGCAAAAACATGGAATTCTATGGAAACGAATTTCTCAAAGATTTTCTTGGGAAATATTAATAAAGATTGAGTGATTTTTCGTGGTCAGTCCCTTTGCATTTGTTGTTTTCCACGGTTGTCACATGATTTCTTCCTGGTAGTTGCTGAAAGGAGTGATGAAAATGAGTTCTGTGTCAATTGTGCATGATCATATCCAATTTCATACAAATGAAAAATATACAGGTCTTCATATCTCTGTACGAAAGGACAATAAAAATAAGTTATTAAATACTCCCTGGCAGCCATCGTTTAATTTTTCAGGTATTTAGTATCACTATAGTGATTGTTCAGGGGTCTTCCTTTTTCTTCAGTACTCCATGATTATCCATTTTGTTCTTTCCTTTTGTTTGTCAGGATAGTCTTGAAGAGTTTAGTAACGGCTTTCCAGTTTTCTTTATTTTTGAGCATTTTCCCTATAATGTTCTCCGATGATAATTCCCTTGCCGTCATTTCTGCGTTTCGTCTCTGTTCTTTCCAACGTATGCATTCAAAGATTGTGTGTTCTACCGTGTCTATCATTCCACAATACTTGCACTCTTCTGTGTCACTCACTTTGAACCCAAACCGATACGCCTGAAAACACACATGCCCCGTTAGGACTCGTGTGAGAAAGTAATTTACCCCTCCCCATTTTCTGTTCATCCATGATTCTATGTCTTTTATCAGTCTCCTTGTTCAGTTGGCCTTTCCATCATCTATCTCCCAAGATTGTTGCCATTTTTCAATAATTCATGACTCTGCTAACCCTTTTGATACGTTGTTTTGTACCATTGTTCTCTCCTACGCCAACAGATTTATTGGAGGGGAGGGTTCTTGCATAAATCAGCAGAGCTTTGGTTGATGCTGTTTTATCTGCAAAAACTATTTTTATGGCTGCTATTCTTTGGACACTCAGTAATATGTTTCTATATATATTCTCATGGCTGTTTTCCAGATTGTTGTGCCATAGAGCATGATCGACTGAGCGCAGAATTCTTCTGCTACTTTCTCGAGAGCTCCAACGTTGGGCATCATCCTGCTTATGCTGCTTATGGCTTTCCCTGCCTTTTATGCTATTTTTATAATATGAGCTCCCATTTTCATGTGTCGGTCCATGTAGATATTCAGGTATTTAATGGATTCTTGGCTGCTGATCTTCGTTACCTTCAATTCAATTGTGATACTCTTCAGTTTCCTGCCTGCTGCAGTACTACCTCTGACTTCTGAGGGGCAAGCTTGAGTTGCTTCTCTGTCATCCTCTCGGCTATATCTTTCACAGTTCTATTGGAAGTTCTTACCAGACTTTCCTCATTTTTTCTCACCACCACTGCGGCTAGGTCATCTGCGTAGCCTATCAGGTCAACTTCCCTAGGGACCGTCAGATTTAGTACCCCATCATAGTATATATTCCACAATGTGGGACCAATTACGGAGCCTTATGCAACGCCACAGATGATGTTAATTTCTCCTTTGTATCCCACTATAAGTACCTCCTCTTCAATGTAGCTGACAACCATATTGTACAGGGTTGAGAGCGTTTTGTACATCTAACGTTATCATGACGTATGTTTTCCTGCCAATCCCTTCATTTGCTTCGTCTGCGATGTTTTGTACCTTTGCTATCTATTGTTGACCTACCTTTTCGGAAACCGAACTGATTTTCATTTAGGTGGCCTGTTATTTCCATTTCTCCTAAGAATCTCACCTTGATCAGACGTTCGAGGAGTTTTCCCAAGATGGGCAGGCCTGTACGATTAAATTTTGCCTTTTTAAATAAGAACGTCTCTGGCTATCTTCCATTCTTTGAGGAATTGCCTTTTTGTTGATAATGATAGGTTTATGGGAAGTACTGCCTTAGCTTTTGATTTCACCCAGCGGTGAAGTTTAACTGAACACATCTCGAACTATGTGGACTGTGAAAAAATATCGCTACAGAAACACAGGATTTGCTCCTAGAGCATTCAAAGGATATTCTTGTAGTGCATGTGCATCTCCCTGAAAAACACTGAGATTCTTCAGTTCGAAAAGTAACTCAATATTTCAATTTGTGTGAGGTATGATCATTACATGAAGTTAATTCATGGTGTACGATATGTTTGTCCTTGATTTGACCTACAGAAAATCATTCATGAGATCAGACATTTCCCATGTTGTCGTTCAAACGTCATATCCAACAAAATGCCACTTAGTCAACACCATGGGAACACGAAATTTCGATATACCCTCTGAGAACGTTGACAAAACAACCCTCGATTTGTCGCTCAGGGTAAAAAGTTGATTGATTTAAACAATCCGTTCTGCCCGAGGCTTTGAAACTACGGCAAGCTCACTTATCATCACTTTTCCACTACACTCAACTTCGCATCGCGGAAAGGAATCAGGCATTGTTGAAAATTTTCCCAATTAAAATTTCACCACCTAGATATTTCGAATTGATAAACACGAAAGATAAACTTCAGACGAAAATTGGAGTAACTTCGCGAGCAAATAAGATGCGAGTTCGGTTTGATTCTACCTGTACCTATTACATCGATTAAGTTTGAAACATTTTGTGAAATAGGCGTGCAAGATAGGAAGGAATGAATACACATAAGGCGGTGTGCCAGATGAATTTTACATATTCTCAATCTGACGTGACGTCTTCGAAAAACCGACACCTATTTTATTTTTCACGTGGACAAAAAATCACACGATATGAGTTGAACTCTTCGATGATGGCAAACAACTCGTCAACCGATTTTGTATCAGCTGCCCGAGCAGCTGATGAACTCTGTTTAGTTTTCGACACTGAACGAGGTGACCACAACTCTGTCACCGAGTTGGAACCCGTTCAGCAAAAAGCTTATATAAGCCGCAGAGGTCACCTCACGTCTGCGGAAACACAAGGATAAGCCAATGCATGGGGTCTTCTTCAATAACATTGGAGACCTTGGCTCATCAAAGCGCCTGACTTTTGCTTTCCNCAGGTCGAGTGGGCTGAAGACGAAAACTGAGGGGTTCATCATGGCTTGCCAGGATGGTGTCTTCAACAAGTTAGTCTACGCAGTCGCGTGATGAGTATAGAGGTTCCTGACACAAGGTGCAGGGCCTACCGCGAGGCGCGAAGCACCAAACTCTTTCGAAGGTTAGAAATTGATGAATACTGCAATCTAGCAGACCACTATTATAATATTAATGCAGTCATTGTTTACTGTTGTTCTGGCGTTGAATTTGGTCATTATTACGCCTTGGTCAAAGACGAAACACACTTGTTTAAGTTTGACGATAGTCGTGTCACTAAGTGTTCTGGCGTTGCATTGAATTTACTGGAGCCTCTGGAGACACCCTACATTTTGTTTTATGAGAGAGAGGACATTGGCATATCAAGATCTTCAGATGATGTGGTGCTGCAGGTTTTTCCGGGTTTTCCTGCAGCTGAAAAAGTAAATGCGGCACTGGAATCAATGAAGTCGCCCCGGAGCGCCAATTAATTTTTATTGTTGTTTTATAATTTTACAAATATAAAGCAAATTCAAATCCAAGATAGAGTGAATGTAAACATTGACATGCCCTACGCACGTGATATTGAAAATCCCAAGAAT